>OZ021726.1:12404907-12459907 GCA_963978545.1 Linyphia triangularis
TTTAGTATAACATATTAATTATAATATGTTATAGTCCAAGAGGTGACTGCAATTTTTGGACCCCATTGAACATCATTCTGAATTTTTTATAGAAATTGGAGAAAAGTGAGTAGATTAGGAATCCACTGGTCTGCCGTGGCAAAAATGGCCGAAACTGATCAAAAATCGACTTGGAATGAGTTGAACTAAAATCCGATTGCCAAATATGTCATAACTTGCCAAAAATAGAACAAACTTATTCGTCTGGCAACCCACTTCATTTTGATTTTCAATGAGAAAAAGCGCAAACGATTTCTGATCTTTGGCTCGGAAAACTTATATCTTTTAATAGTAAGCCAATTTGGCGACATCAGTTACGTCATAAGTGACGTAATATTTTTTGCCAACTTGGCTCCCTTTTAATAGATGCAAGTAGACCGTCGCCAGATATCTGAATCTTCTGCAACCTTTTTAATTGAAAATTAAAGAGTGAGGGTTACTAAATAAAAAAAAAAATGCTCATTATTTGGCAAGTTATGGCTCATTTGGCAATTGGATTTAGTTCAACTTATTAAAAGTCGATTTTTGACCAGTTTCAGCCATTTTTGCCACGGCAGACCAGTGGATTCGTAATCTACTCACTTTTCTCTAATTTCTATAAAAAATTCAGAATGATGTTCGATGGGGTCCAAAAATAGCAGTCGCCTTTCAGTCTATTATATTATTAGTAGTTTATATTAAATATTAAATAGTTGTATTATAAGTTAAAATAGTTTTGATATTAATAGGTATTAATATTATATTAAATAATTTTTATTATATTATCAAAACTATTTAATATAATATTAAATAGTTTTGATTTTTATTTGATTATCTTGGTACAGCATCTTTTTGGAACTGTGGATAACAACGCGTTCTAATTATGCTGGATAACAATGATGCAAACGATAATAAGCAAGCAAAAATAAATTATAGTTACTTTTGATCTTGATGTTTAAGGATATGAGAGATAAAATAACATTTCAAAAAACTGATTAGAGCAATGATACCTGTTATAAATACCCTGTCTTTTTCTTCGTTAACCCTTAACAAGGTCATTTTTTCTAGTAATGTTATGTTAAAATATTTTTGGAATTGAGATTCATTTTTAAAAATAAATAAATTTAGCTTATTACCTAAAATTAATTTGATTTTTAAAATTATTTTTACCCATATGTATTCATAGGGTAATGGAAGTATAGAACTCGATAAAAAAAAATCGTTTCTTTCTTTTTTTTCTTTCTTTCTTTTTTTTGCATTTCTAAACGTTTTAAAACATCCTGATTTCAAAAGAGTAATATAAAAAAAAAAATTCTGTCTGTGTGTGTGTTTGTGGTCAGCATAACTCCCGAACAAATTGATCTGCGATGTTCAAATTTGGTGTGCGGGTTGGTGATGGTCATGGGAACTACCATTAAGGTTTTCGTCATAATCGCGCATGCGCATAAGTTAGCTTTCATTGAAAAAATCATGTTTTTCAGTAATTGCTAAAAAACGGCTCTACTGATTTTGCTCAAAATCGCTGTGGTAATGCCTCTTAAAGTATTTTAAACATCCCCACCTGGGTGAAATTCCCGTAAAAATGTTTAATGGCGGAAAAAGCTGAAAAACGAATGCTTTAATACAGAGTTCTCTTTCCTTGATCATACCGCATCAACGATCATTTTTTCTAATCTCCTTAGTTTCAATTATAATGAAGGATATTATAAGAATTACTAAAAAAGTGAATAGCCAAAATCATCTATTTGGTGCTATGGTAAAAAATATCGCCAAACTGGTCATTTTTTCTAAATGAATGATGAAAATATAAAAACGGAAAATGACACAAATTGACATCAGTATTATAGTGTAATTGAAAGTTGTACGATGTTCTGCACCCCTAGTTTTTGTTGGAAAGTATATTTCCCACTGGGAGCTATTCAAAGGTAGGAGGACATCTTATATTTTGCATTTCCTTTGATATCACATTACAGGATATCTATGAACATAATTTGCAAGTATTAAAATCTACAAAAGGAATTCTAAATTAGATATATTTCGCATTCAAACATCTAAGAATTTATACCTATCACTTTCCACGAAATTTCAGAAAGAAAGGATCAACACATAGTGTGACATTGCAAGTTGTACTTGTTCTCTTCTCATGCGCGACCAAACGGTATAGTGGTTAGCGTGCTAGCTTCTAGACCGCGAGGTTGCGGGTTCGAGTCCCGTGTTAGGCATGGATGTATGTAAATGTATGTTGGCTTGTCTAATGACGAATGTTTCCTCGCATTATAGCCCTCGTGTTGCTGACGGCGCCAGATAATCTGAAAACAACCAACCTTCTCATGTGCCTTACTGGAGCACAAACGGCGACGTTTATAAGATTTTTGTAAAGTCGTCAAATGGTCATCAACTTTAGTGAATCGTACATCAGGTGAATATATTTCTTGCTCCTCAGAAAAATAACTGGTCGTTCTTTGAGTTTACGATTTCAAAATTCAGAAATGAGTTGTCGTGATAGTAGAAGTCGAAAATTTGATTGGCGGCACAAATCATAGGTGAGAAAATAGCTTCTTATCGACATTTCAAATTTAATGAAGTTGGTGAGAAATATACATCCCACTGGCTTATTAAGGGTTAACTGCTTAAAAAAATGCAAGACTTTGAGGTTTAAAATTTCGGAGAATAATGTGCGGATTAGTAGTTTTTTTTTTAAAGCATCTGTTCTTTAAAAGTTCCATAAAACGTTTTAAAATTGGTACTTGAAAAGTGAATGATTATAATTTGGAACTCTGATTGAATAAAAAGATTCTTCGTCTGAAAGAAGTTTAGCTAACCAATCCAAGACAACTTTGATTCGATGATTTAATAAAAATATTCTCTGCTTCAAAGAATTTTAGTAAATTCTTTCAACACACGACAGTCCAATAAAGCTAAGAAACAGCATTCTCTTCAAAGTGGACACGCAAGGATTACATTTCCTTTCGTGATTATGAGCGGAAAAAGGGTTAATAAGATATCCCTCTACACTCACCACCTTTAGTATTAAGAGTTAAAGAGGTTGTTACTTTGCTATTCGTGATTTCAATCCCCGCCTGATCCCCTACTCTCTGTTTACCTGGCCGCTACGCAAACACGAATGCTACATTGCTTTCCGTGAAGGGTTGCCGGAGTGTTTCGTACCAGCATTCGCGCCAGTTTGGCGAAGATCTCTTTCTTTAAAATGGGAGTCGGAAAAACGTAAAAAATGTATATACATGGTATGTATATATGGGTATATCACTATTTTCTATATCACTATAAACAAAAAAAAATTGCTTTTAACCCTGTTATTCTGGATACCAAAAGAGTATATTTTATAAATTTCAGATTTTTAAAATGAAAAATAAATAATTGGGACTGAAAGGGTTAATACTTGCTTCTCTCTATGAATATATCTATGTAAGAAAAACAGTTTTATAGTGTTCAATGGATAATGGAACTTTTATCTCACAGGGGCGTCAAGTTTCCTTAATACTTGCTTCTCTCTATAAATAAATATGACTAAGGAAAACAGTTTTACGGTATTCAATAGATAATGTAACTTCTCAAGGACATCAAGTTGCCTTAATACTTGCTTCTCTCTATTATTATTCATGTGTAGCGAAAACAGTTTTACAGTATTCAATGGATAATGGAACTTTTATCTCACAGGGGCGTCAAGTTTCCTTAATACTTGCTTCTCTCTATAAATATATATGTCTAAGGAAAACAGTTTTACGATATTCAATAGATAATGTAACTTCTCAAGGACATCAAGTTGCCTTAATACTTGCTTCTCTCTATTATTATTCATGTGTAGCGAAAACAGTTTTACAGTATTCAATGGATAATGGAACTTTTATCTCACAGGGGCGTCAAGTTTCCTTAATACTTGCTTCTCTCTATAAATATATATGTCTAAGGAAAACAGTTTTACGATATTCAATAGATAATGTAACTTCTCAAGGACATCAAGTTGCCTTAATACTTGCTTCTCTCTATTATTATTCATGTGTAGCGAAAACAGTTTTACAGTATTCAAAGGATAATGGAAATTCTATCTCACAGGCGCGTCAAGTTTCCTTAATACTTCGCGGGCTTGGTTTGACAAGGTTCCAACTGACATTTTTGTCAAAAATGAGTTTTTTATACCATTGCATTTCAAATAAAGAGTACTATCACTAATAAAATTTTCATTGCGCTCTTATGGATAATAATAAATTTACTAGAGTGACAGAGTTCCAACTGCCGAAAAAATTATCGAAATGTTGGTTTGACAAGGTTCCAACTGCAGTTAGAACTTTGTAAAAACGTGATTATTTATAGTTTGACATTCTACTCCTTAAAAATATAAGTGCAGTCTTTATTCAGTTGATGAATTAAGAATGTATTGTGCATAGAGTATAAACATTTATTATTTTAATAATGTTACAGAAGTTTTGTATTTATTAGTATGTTTTTAACATAATCTATTAAAATTATTTTCTAAATATGTCATTGCAATAAAAAATAACTAAAGTAAAGAATTTTAGAGATTCATTTACATGAATGATTTTTCTTTTAAAAAGTTGTTATTTCAATTATCGTTTGACTTTATACTGTTTCATACTGTATTATTAAATGCAAAAGTCTTTTGGAAAATAAATGCCTGTAATTTGTGTTAAATATATCAATAGAACTTAGAACATTGAGTAGAATATTAGATTACTAGCGAGATGGTTTACATTTGAACGTTTGACACAGCTGCTTATAACTTGCATATGCTCTTTGTTATGATTGCTACTAATTATTCCTAAATCCTAGAACCAAGATTCAGATAAAAGTTCGTAAAAACGCATTTACAAAGGTTCGATGGCAATACGAGAGTAAACGAGGTAAAAGTAGTAACAGTATACGAAAACCTATAAGAGATCCTGATTTTGTTCAAGAACACATTAAAAGTTTTCCAGTCGTCGAGTTTCATTACTGCATGTCTTCTACTTTTAAAACGTACCTTGACTTAGATTTGAATATTGCAAAACTATGTGATCGTTATTTGGAGAAGACCCTTCAACAAAAAATTGATTCGGTAAAGAAATCATTGTACTTAACAATTTTCGTTACCAAATTATAACTTGATTTTCATGTACCTAAATCTGATCGCTGTGATACACGTAAAAGATACAAACTGTCTACAAGTTCAAAATCAGTACCTACCGAGTTTGAAAAAGAAAACGCATTTGATGGTTAAAAAAGCAATGAGACAGGAACGTCATCATGATAAACAGAATGGTACACCAGTTTTAATATTTGATTTGCAAAATGTGGTAATAACTTGTCCTCGTGCAAATATTAGTTAATTTTTTTACAATCGAAAACTTAATGTCTACAACTTAACAGCTTATTACAGTCTTACTAAAACTATATAGTGTGCCATATGGTTGAAAGTGATGTCAAAATGAGCTGGAAATGATATAGAGAGTGCATTTAGGAAAATATTCGACATAGTTGCAGAAGAGAACTAAGTAAACAACATTGTGACTTGGTCTGAATCCTTTGTCTCGCAAAATAGGAATTCCATAATTTCATGTGCAGGTATGCATTTAAAAAAAATATTAATAATGAAAAGATTGAATCGTTAACCATGAAATTTTCAATTCCTGGACATTCTTGCGTTCAGGAAGTTGGCATTGCTCACAGTTCTATTGAGAAAGCAATGTCAGCTACTGGATTTTATTCTTCAATTGGAATTCTCCCTATACTCTTAAAAGTGAACCGACGACCTATAAAATCATTCAAATGAAAAAGAAGATTTTAAAGATTTTGCAAGTACATCTAAATTGTTTAATTACAAACAAATATCATTTACACAAGTAAGGACAATTTAATTTACACAAATTATTCATGAATTTAAATTTACATTAGATTATACAAAATCCGAAATGAAGCGATAGGCCAGCATAAAGTTAATTGAAATCTCAAGACGAGGACAACATGTAAAAGAAGGCGAACATTTGACAGTTTTTCAGAATGCGATTAAAATACAGAAAATAGATAGAGAAATAAGTGATGCCGGTAAAAGATCAATAGTATTATTCAACTGTATTAAATACATAAAATATCCATAGAAAAAAATTAAATGGTCTACTAAGATCAGAATTCTGAAGTATCAGATGTATAATGTAATATTATATTTATTTACTTGTAAATTTTTTTATTATATCTTAATTTTGTTTTGTCATACTGCTAATTCAATATGTGGAATTTTTTTCTTCTAATTTTGTAATTAGTAAATAAATTTATTATTAATTTTTGGTATACGAAATAGCGGTATTATTTCCTAAATTAAAATAAATACCAATAACTTTGATACTGTTATATACAAGCAGTTGTAAGTAAATAACAGGGAAAAACGTGCAAGGTTTCATAAAATCTGGGGGTGTGGATCATCGCACAATTTTCAATTACACTATAATACTGACGTGGATTTGTGTCGTTTGTATGTTTTCATGCTTCATTTAGAATCATTGAAAAACACGATTTTTTCAACGGAAGCTACCATATGCGCATGCGCGATTTTGACGAAAACATTAATGGTAGGTACCATGGCCGCCACTAACACTTATACCAAATTTGAACATCGTAGGTCAATTCGTTCGGGAGTAATGCTGACCAAACACACACGCAGTTATTTTTACTAGATCCCTTTTTTTAAATTAGGATGTTCCAAAACGTGGAGAAATGCAATTTTTTTTTTAACCGAATGCTGTACTTTTGTTACCCTATGTATAATATACATATGGGTAATTGAAAGCAAAAATTCACCAGATTTTATCAATATAATTTTTGTAATTAGTAGTCGACACGTAAAAATAATAAATATTGAAATATTTATAATAATTGAATCTTTAATATTCGCGTTACATGCAAATAACCTCTCACCTTCGATATCCCTAACTAAAGAAAGTGTCGGTTGGAACCTTTTCAAACTAAGACAGCTCGGTATTAAAATAAAATTATTTACTTTGACATAGTTGTAACAGCAGTTAGAACTTTGTCACTTTTCTGAAATCGTTTGGCGAAAGTGACAAAGTTCCAACTGCAAAAACCACTATATCATATCTGTAAACCAGGTAAATTTAAAAAATATATTATTTATGCGTTTAGTAGTCTATAGGCATATGAATAAGTAATGAAAATTTTGAAACACTTGCTTTTTTATTGTTCGAGTTAGAGTTAAATGAAACTTTGAGCCTTGATATCTCAGAATAGTGAAAATGTCAGTTGGAACCTTGTCAAACCAAGCCCGCGACTTGCTTCTCTCTATAAATATATATGTCTAAGGAAAACAGTTTTACGGTATTCAATAGGTAATGTAACTTCTCAAGGACATCAAGTTGCCTTAATACTTGCTTCTCTCTATTATTATTCATGAGTAGCGAAAACAGTTTTACAGTATTCAAAGGAAATTCTATCTCATAGGGGCGTCAAGTTTCCTTAATACTTGCTTCTCTCTATAAATATATATGTGTAGGGAAAACATTCTTACGGTATTCAATGGGTAATGGATTTTGAAAAGGCATGTCAAGTTGCTTTAATACTACTTGCTTCTCTCTGTGATAGTTCATGTGTAGGGAAAACAATTTTACGGTATTCAAGGGATAATGGAACTTCTGAATGACGTCAAGTTACCTTAATACTTGCTTCTATCTATTATTATTCATGAGTAGCGAAAACAGTTTTACAGTATTCAAAGGAAATTCTATCTCATAGGGGCGTCAAGTTTCCTTAATACTTGCTTCTCTCTATAAATATATATGGGAAAACATTCTTACGGTATTCAATGGGTAATGGATTTTGAAAAGGCATGTCAAGTTGCTTTAATACTACTTGCTTCTCTCTGTGATAGTTCATGTGTAGGGAAAACAATTTTACGGTATTCAAGGGATAATGGAACTTCTGAATGACGTCAAGTTACCTTAATGCTTGCTTCTCTCTATTATTATTCATGAGTAGCGAAAACAGTTTTACAGTATTCAAAGGAAATTCTATCTCATAGGGGCGTCAAGTTTCCTTAATACTTGCTTCTATCTATTATTATTCATGAGTAGCGAAAACAGTTTTACAGTATTCAAAGGAAATTCTATCTCATAGGGGCGTCAAGTTTCCTTAATACTTGCTTCTCTCTATAAATATATATGGGAAAACATTCTTACGGTATTCAATGGGTAATGGATTTTGAAAAGGCATGTCAAGTTGCTTTAATACTACTTGCTTCTCTCTGTGATAGTTCATGTGTAGGGAAAACAATTTTACGGTATTCAAGGGATAATGGAACTTCTGAATGACGTCAAGTTACCTTAATGCTTGCTTCTCTCTATTATTATTCATGAGTAGCGAAAACAGTTTTACAGTATTCAAAGGAAATTCTATCTCATAGGGGCGTCAAGTTTCCTTAATACTTGCTTCTCTCTATAAATATATATGTGTAGGGAAAACATTCTTACGGTATTCAATGGGTAATGGATTTTGAAAAGGCATGTCAAGTTGCTTTAATACTACTTGCTTCTCTCTGTGATAGTTCATGTGTAGGGAAAACAATTTTACGGTATTCAAGGGATAAGGGAACTTCTGAATGACGTCAAGTTACCTTAATACTTGCTTCTCTCTATTATTATTCATGAGTAGCGAAAACAGTTTTACAGTATTCAAAGGAAATTCTATCTCATAGGGGCGTCAAGTTTCCTTAATACTTGCTTCTCTCTATAAATATATATGGGAAAACATTCTTACGGTATTCAATGGGTAATGGATTTTGAAAAGGCATGTCAAGTTGCTTTAATACTACTTGCTTCTCTCTGTGATAGTTCATGTGTAGGGAAAACAATTTTACGGTATTCAAGGGATAATGGAACTTCTGAATGACGTTAAGTTACCTTAATACTTGCTTCTCTCTATTATTATTCATGAGTAGCGAAAACAGTTTTACAGTATTCAAAGGAAATTCTATCTCATAGGGGCGTCAAGTTTCCTTAATACTTGCTTCTCTCTATAAATATATATGTGTAGGGAAAACATTCTTACGGTATTCAATGGGTAATGGATTTTGAAAAGGCATGTCAAGTTGCTTTAATACTACTTGCTTCTCTCTGTGATAGTTCATGTGTAGGGAAAACAATTTTACGGTATTCAAGGGATAATGGAACTTCTGAATGACGTCAAGTTACCTTAATACTTGCTTCTCTCTATTATTATTCATGAGTAGCGAAAACAGTTTTACAGTATTCAAAGGAAATTCTATCTCATAGGGGCGTCAAGTTTCCTTAATACTTGCTTCTCTCTATAAATATATATGTGTAGGGAAAACATTCTTACGGTATTCAATGGGTAATGGATTTTGAAAAGGCATGTCAAGTTGCTTTAATACTACTTGCTTCTCTCTGTGATAGTTCATGTGTAGGGAAAACAATTTTACGGTATTCAAGGGATAATGGAACTTCTGAATGACGTCAAGTTACCTTAATACTTGCTTCTCTCTATTATTATTCATGTGGGAGTAGACGATCAGAGAAGGGACACTTGTTGAGTGTAGATTCCAGCTTTAATGAATCCTTACTGCCTCTTATCTCATACTACATTAGGCACAAGCGCCTTTCTTACGTATATTCACATCGAGAATGTTCAGTGATCTGTCTCTCTCATCAGAATGAGGAATACCTCCCTCTGCCGCTAGGAGTCGCCACGAGGGGTTCTCTAGTGGTGCGCCCTCTATCTCCACACTCGGTCATCTTGGCGAACTATGTCCTCATAGTTTATGTCTGAAGTTATCTGAAATAGAAAAACACAAGGAAAGCAATATGCACAGATACTATGATTGTCACATCTATGATTGTTTTTGATTGGTGTCTCTTTGTAATGGCCAAAAAATTTTGCTCGCTGAGTGTAAACTTTAAATGTTCTGGGTTTTTTGCGTCTTTTCTTAAACTGTTTGAGGCTCTCCTTATTCATTGAGATTTCTTCAGTCTTCTTATTTGCATCTGATAATGATCTCTTCTTTTTATATTTTTCCTTGACATCCTTCTGTTCATCTTTTTTGGTTTCATCTTGTTGAAGGTTCATTTTAATCTTTGAAATTTCTGCATTTTGAAGTTTCTTTCCATGCTGAATATGTTCAACGAGAGTAGAATCTTCCTTCATTGCTCTAACTTGTTTAGCTATCTTCACATCCATTTCCTTTACTTCTTTTTGTCTGGAACATAATTCTCTCTTCACTTCAATGCTGTGATTTTTCTCCTTTAGCTGTCTTTTCAAGTTTGCTCCTTCTTCTAAACTTGTGACTGAGGGTTGCAAGAGCTTGACTTTATTAGAGGTAATCAACTCACATTTTACAAGAGTTTGGCATCGTTGACCTAACTGTTCTTGTAGTAACTTGGCTAGCTTCAATTCATTTTTAAGATTGACAATTTCTTCTTTAGCTGATCCAATTTCCATTTCACAACCTGCAATGTCTTCTCTGTATTTTTCAAGAATTTCAGTGGTTTCTGCCAGTTCCTTTAAATTTTCCGATTCTATTTCTTCAAGTTTAGCTTGTAATGCATCATTCTTAGCTTCCAGTTTAGAGTACTGTACTTTGAAAGTAGCACCTTCTGTATGCAACTGTAAGATTTCATCTTCACATTCTTTTATTTTACTTTGAGCTTCGTTCAGTTTGCAATTAAATTCTTCCATCTCTTTTTTGAATTCTTCATCTCCTCTCAGTACAGCATTATCCGCTACTTCAGGAAAGTTTTCTTTAAAAGGCTTACGTTCTGCAAGTAGACATGCCGCAATCCTACGCTTTTCGCCAAATAATTTCGCACCTGTTACGGACTGTTCAATCTTCTTTTCGCCGCCAAGGTATAATCTTTCTTGGGTCACACCAGTAAGATGACTAGCGCTTCTGCATTCGGAAGGCGGAGCTACAAATTTCTCCTCTGCTCTGCTTCCTGATTGGCTGCCGCGGCCGTCGATCTTCTTCTCAACTGTCAGGATAGATTTGATTGACATCTTGCGGAGCGTTTCGCCTTCATTTCCTCTTTTGGCCTCGCCAGACTGGCGCCTGATAACTTGTAAATAAAAAACACGTGGATCCTCTCGGCTTGGATCTCGAAGCTGTCTGTAAAAGGATGGGTTTTCGAATTTTCCTATAACGTCCATTCCAATTATTAACTCATTTGTGTGGTCTTTGATGACGTATATTTTTGTATTGACTGAATGAGTGTCGATTTTAATGTCAGTATGGAAATATCCTAATGGTTGTATTTCTATATTACCTAACCCTTTTAGTAATATGTCATTTGTCATTAATTGGGGTGATCCTATTTTTATATACAAGTCCTCAGAAATGAAGGTGACTTGGCTCCCTGTATCATTCAGAGCAACTATTTCATGATCGAATATTATTACCTTTGTGGTGCTTTTATTGTCAGTGTAACTATTAATTTTATTAATTGGATTATTATTACTTTCATTTTCGGGATACACATTACTTTTATAATTAGGATAATTACTAATTACAGCTCTATTTGCCTTCTTTTTTGGACAGCTGGCCTGTATGTGCCCGATTTCATTACAATTAAAGCATTTAATACCTTGATTTTTAACTTCAAACTGGTTATATTCATTAGGCCACTCTGTATTATCAACAATACCATTATTTCTTTCCTTATAAAAATGGTTAGTATTGGTTTGAGCACGAACGAATGGACGTTCCTGCATATTTTCTCTAGACTGCCAGTGTTTCCTGTTTTTTTCTTCATATTTATTTTCGCGAAATACCGTATTCTTTTTAAAATTATTTCTAGTTGAATCAAAGTCATCGAGTTTGTTGACCAAAATTTCCCTATTTTTTATTTTCGGAAGTTCGTCCATAAAGTGTTCTCGAATTTCTTTGGGTAATTTTCTTTTTATTTGATCTACTAGCATTAATTCTTTTAAATCTTCAAATGTTGTGACATCAAGTCCGCTCAACCATTCGGTTAGATAATTGTTTAGTTCAAAAGCAAAGTCTCTCCATGTCTGACATTGTTCTTTTTTATGGAAGGAGAATTGTATTCTGAACTGTTCTGGGCTAAGTCGGTATCGTCTCAGCAAAATGCTCTTAATGTGGTCGTAATTATTCGCTAGTGTTTCCGGCTCACGTGTTATTAAGCTTGCTATGTCAAGTGGAAGCAATGTAATTAAATAATTTACCCAAGTATCTTTCGATATTTCTAGACGACTAATTTGTCTCTCAAATAGTGTCAAGTAGATGCTTATGTCACTACCGTCAAACGGTTTCATATACTGTAATATATTTGGGCTTCTGCTTACTTCGTTTTCACGTGCGTTTGTTACAGTATCGCCATGTTGGCGAACTTCTGCTTCTATGCGCAGTTTCGCTAACTCGAATTCTTTCGCTTCCCTATCTTTTGCTAATTCAAACTCTTTCGCTTCCCTATCTTTTGCTAACTCAAACTCTTTCGCTTCCCTATCTTTTTCTTTCGCCAATGATTCCTCATTTTCACGATCATTTACAATTGTGTTTAACATATTTTTAACAAGGTTTTCATCATAATCGGCGTGTTCTGTTATTAATTTACATAATTGAGCGATTTTTGGATTAATGGGTTGTTCCAATCCCAGTTCATCTATTAAAACGAGTAAGTCATTCTTTCGTGCTCTGGCAAGAAACGCCATGTTAGTATAATCGAAAATTGTACTCACAGTTTTTCTGTTGACTTGTTACCTCGACTTGTGACAGTCAGTGCCTATGTTTCGTTATGGTCTCCCAGTGCTTGCTGGTCCCCTCCTCAATGATGTTGACCTCTTGTATTTGACACGAAGTTTCTTGGCTTCGACGGCGGTGTTCCAATGCTTGTTGTTTCCGCTAAACAATCCTCTTCGTCGGCGCTGACTTCGCTTTTCCGACGTGGTGGTTTCGCTTTCCGATGAGACGTGATTTCACTTTTCGGTCACTGTGCTAGCTGCTCCACTTCTCAGTGATGTCGACTTCTTTTATTCGATGAGCAGTTTCTTGGCTTCGTTAGCGGTGTTCCAATGCTTGTTGTTTCCGCTAGGCAATCCTCTTCGTCGGCGCTGACTTCGCTTTTCCGACGTGGTAGTTTCGCTTTCCGGTGAGACGTGGTTTCTCTTTCCGGTCACTGCGCTGTTATGTCGTTTACACTGCTAGGTGATACGACGGCTTATTCTCCGATCCCCGGTTCACTGCTGGGTGACTACGGTGCTGTTCGGTTTCATTTGTACTCGTATCTCGTACTTCTGGTTTGCCCTTACACGTTCTGCCGTTTAGTTCTTAACGTAACGTTCTGACGCCTACTCAGTTCGTGATGCCGAGCCCCCATGTGGGAGTAGACGATCAGAGAAGGGACACTTGTTGAGTGTAGATTCCAGCTTTAATGAATCCTTACTGCCTCTTATCTCATACTACATTAGGCACAAGCGCCTTTCTTACGTATATTCACATCGAGAATGTTCAGTGATCTGTCTCTCTCATCAGAATGAGGAATACCTCCCTCTGCCGCTAGGAGTCGCCACGAGGGGTTCTCTAGTGGTGCGCCCTCTATCTCCACATTCATGAGTAGCGAAAACAGTTTTACAGTATTCAAAGGAAATTCTATCTCATAGGGGCGTCAAGTTTCCTTAATACTTGCTTCTCTCTATAAATATATATGTGTAGGGAAAACATTCTTACGGTATTCAATGGGTAATGGATTTTGAAAAGGCATGTCAAGTTGCTTTAATACTACTTGCTTCTCTCTGTGATAGTTCATGTGTAGGGAAAACAATTTTACGGTATTCAAGGGATAATGGAACTTCTGAATGACGTCAAGTTACCTTAATACTTGCTTCTATCTATTATTATTCATGAGTAGCGAAAACAGTTTTACAGTATTCAAAGGAAATTCTATCTCATAGGGGCGTCAAGTTTCCTTAATACTTGCTTCTCTCTATAAATATATATGTGTAGGGAAAACATTCTTACGGTATTCAATGGGTAATGGATTTTGAAAAGGCATGTCAAGTTGCTTTAATACTACTTGCTTCTCTCTGTGATAGTTCATGTGTAGGGAAAACAATTTTACGGTATTCAAGGGATAATGGAACTTCTGAATGACGTCAAGTTACCTTAATACTTGCTTCTCTCTATTATTATTCATGAGTAGCGAAAACAGTTTTACAGTATTCAAAGGAAATTCTATCTCATAGGGGCGTCAAGTTTCCTTAATACTTGCTTCTCTCTATAAATATATATGTGTAGGGAAAACATTCTTACGGTATTCAATGGGTAATGGATTTTGAAAAGGCATGTCAAGTTGCTTTAATACTACTTGCTTCTCTCTGTGATAGTTCATGTGTAGGGAAAACAATTTTACGGTATTCAAGGGATAATGGAACTTCTGAATGACGTCAAGTTACCTTAATACTTGCTTCTCTCTATTATTATTCATGAGTAGCGAAAACAGTTTTACAGTATTCAATGGATAAGGCCGTAAAGCTTCTCTCTAAGAATGGTTATGTGTAGGAAAAAGTTTTTTAGTTATCAGTGGATTTTGGATTTTGAAAGGCATGTCAAGTTGCCTTAATACTTACTTCTCTCTCCGTGTGGAAGGAAAATAGTTGAGCTGTAACCAACGAATAATTGAAAGGCTTCCAAGTTGTCTTAATAAAGTGGTTCTTGATTGGAATATCGCACTTCACCATACATGATAAATTTTCGTTTCATTTAAAAGAACAATCGTAAATAATAACAACTCAAATTGATTAGTTGTACTATGGATTATACAGCAAAACAAAAATTATGCACGCCTAAGCTGAAAAGTTTCATGTTATTAATGAATGCGTTTGTAGATTTGTTGTAATTTTAGATTTTCGGGTAAAAAAGTGTTCTTAAAAAGTTATAAATTTGTTGGTACTTTTTCGTTATAGTCATATCACCTGGCGACCATTTTTCCTGTCTTTGAATAATTTGGTATCATTTCAATCTAAAATTGATTTAACTAAGTCTAACAAGTGATTGGATAAAACCTATTATTACGACTTTAAAACATGGGCCAAAATAGCTTATTCAGGTTTTGATGCGTTTTTGGGTTCTCTCTAAAAGGTTCCGAAATGGCACCCCAAAGCGTGACAGGTGTTTGACAGAAAAGTAAAAAAATTTAATCTGTAGTAGCCATAAACTTTTCTCAGAAGATATTCCCCCCAAAATTTAATTTTAAGACAGTGATAATTTGGTTGATCGGCTTAGTTTATAAGTTTTTAAAACAATATTCATATCAACATATTTTATGAATTAATTTCATTAAGAGAGTTGGTACCCAACATTTTTTAAATAATCGATTTTGTGTTTATTATTGTTTATCAAAATTGTCTCTCCTTTAAGAGCAAGATTCTGAGAGATTGAGCCACTTAACATTAGGGGGTGATTCACACCATCACCGATTGTCCCCAAAAAATTACCAGTTCCTAATACCCTTATTAGAGGATAAAATCTGAAATTATTTGTTCCGTAGTTGCACCGCTCAAATTCTATGACGTGTCAAAGATCACCTTTAAAAATGAAAAAAATTGGTGTTTTTGTGACACATGAAAACTATTTTTATCCGTCTAAAACTTCACAAGCAACTTGCCATTTGCATTTCTTCTGTTATGGAATGTACTAGAATAGACCTTTATAAAACATATAAAAAGTTCATTGCAAGTCAATTGCGCAAGGACATTCAAGGTCATGAAATGTCCAGGTTTTCATATTTTTTACCATTTTCAAGACAGAATTATATCTTGCGCGTTTGATTTGTCACTTCAAACTAGGTGTCATTGGATAGGGCTATATTAGTACTATTAATTAATACATAAAACATTGAGGCAAGTTGAACACGTTGGAAGTTATTTGGGGCTAAAATCGAAAAATCTCTGAATTTGACACAAATTTGAGCTCGTATATCTTGCTGCGGGAACAATATATTGACACAACGCTGAGACTATTTAAACACTCTTTTATTATACTTAATGAGAAATTAAACTTTATTGAGGCAAGTTGAAGAGAAAAAAATAAATGATTTTTTTGTTGCACCCCATTTTTACATATTGATGCATTACTGTTTTCATTCATGTTTTAAAAAATTAATCGGTTTTCACTTCACTCTTCCTCATGTTTATAACAATTACTTGTTGTATTTCTTTTAAGCTAGGAACTGTGACTGGATTGGCTCCAGAAAGTTTCAAAAGACGGGGGGAAAAACCGAACTTCGATGCACTGTGTCTATAACATCAAGCAATGGCCACTTAAACTTAACAGCTTCTTTCTGGTGAAGAAATTCCATTTAAAACACGTCATCCCCATAATTTTCTAGCAGTTTACCAATATAAAATCGTTTATCGTACAGGACTGCGTTTAAAAAATAGGGCTGAATCTCATATTCGCAGTCTTGATCAGCAATTAGCTTTATCTCTTTTATGACATTCTCCATTTGTTGGGGGACTATAATTTCGATTTCAAATGTGAATTCACCGTGCAATCAGTTCCAGGTACAAGTCAGACCAAACCCTTAAGACGAAGATAATATCATTTAGCCGAAAATTTATAACTCTGATGTATTGCCCAGAAGGAAATTGCACATCAACGTTTGAAACTGCAGAGGATTTGTCCCTACATATTGCTAGAGGAGAACACCAAATTCCTAAAACAATCACAGGTCAAGACAAATCCAGGAGTGCATTTTCAAAAAGAATGGAAGCAAGGACAAAAAAGACTAATTAAGAAATTACTGCAGATTTTGAAGAACCCACTATAGAGAATAGAATTTGCATCTATTCATGCCATCTACATACCTGATTGTCTCCAATGATTCCAAGATAAAATTCGTCATCTTGTTCAATGACTTCATCTTCAATAACACAGCATATTTCAATCGTACTTTTCATTCTGTGGAAATGTGACATAACTTGTTCCCGTGTCAAATATTCATTTGAACAAAATTTCTTCTTTCCATCACCTGTGAGATTTCTCATCATACTTGCAACAGTTTGGGGTGTTAATTAATTTCCTGTTTTATTTCCGTTGTTGAAGTATTCTAAACTGTTTTTGATTTTGGTTCTTGAACTTTCCTTTTGGGTTTCAGTGCCTATCCTTCTTTGCGTAAAAGACTTGATTATATGTAATTTTTATTATTTGTAGTGGGTTCTTCAAAAGCTGCAGTAATTTCATAATTGGTCTGTTTTGCCACTGCTTCCATTCTTTTTGCAATTGCACTTCTGGTTTTGTCTTGACTAGTTATTATTTTAAAAATTTGATAGTCTTCTCTATAGCAATATGTAGGGACAAATCCTCTGCAGTTTCAAATGTTGATGAGCAATTTTTTTTCTGGGCAAAACATCAGAGTTATAAATTTATGGCTGAGTGACATTGTCTTCGTCTATAAGGTGTGGCCTGACTTGTGCCTGGAACTGATTGCATGATGAATTTGCAGTTGAAATCCAAACTACTGTCCCCTAACAAATGGAGAATATCATAAAAAAGATAAAGCTAATTCCAGATAAGAACTGCGGATATGAAATTCGGCCCCATTCTTTTTGCGCTGTCTTTTATACAATAAACGGATTTACATTAGTAAACTACTAGAAGATTGTGGGGATGACGTGTTTAAAATGAAATTTCTTCATCAGAGAGGAGCTGATGAGTTTAAGTGGCCTTTGCGTGATCCGAAACTCAGTTTTCTTTGGTACTTTGCAACTTTCTGGAGCCGATCCAATCAAAGTTCCTAGTTTAAAAGACATACTACAAACAATTGTTATAAACATGAGGAAGAGTGAAGTGAAAATAGATTAATTTTTAAAAACATGAATGAAAACAGTAATGCATCAATATGTAAGGATGGGGTGCAACAAAAAAAAATCATTTATTTTTTTCTCTTCAACTTGCCTCAATAAAGTTTAAATTCTCCTTAAGTATAATAAAGGAATGTTTAAATAGCCTCAGCGTTGTGTCAATATATTGTTCCCCCAGCAAGATATACAAGCCCAAAATTGTGTCAAATTCGGACATTTTTCGATTTTGGCGCCAAATAACTTCCAACGTGTTCAACTTGCCTCAATGTTTTATGTATTAATTAATAGTACTAATATAGCTCTATCCAATGACACCTAGTTTGAAGTGACAAATCAAACGCGTAAGATATAATTCAGTCTTGAAAATGGTAAAAAACATGAAAACCTGGACATTTCATGACCTTGAATGACCTTGCGCAATTGACTTGCAATGAACTTTTTATATGTTTTATAAAGGTCTATTCTAGTATATTCCATAACAGAAGAAATGCAAATGGCAAGTTGCTTGTGAAGTTTTAGACGGATAAAAATAGTTTTCACGTGTCACAAAAACCAATTTTTTCATTTTTAAAGGTGATCTTTGACACGTCATAGAATTTGAGCGGTGCAACTACGGAACAAATAATTTCAGATTTTATCATCTAATAATTGTAGCAGCAACTGGTAATTTTTGGGGGTTCAATCGGAGATGGTGTGAATCAGGGGTGATTCAACTTCTCAGAATCTTGCTCTTAAAAGGATACATTTGTAATAGTACTTCAACTAGAAGTATTTTGAATAATTTTTTGAAGACAAAATTTTTAACTATTAGTGTAAGTAAAGTTTTATTTAAAATGCGTTTTTCTCAAAGCTACAATTTTCATTATTCATATACCTTTTCTTCAGAAACTGAGCAAACAATCTTCCTGAAATTTTTACCACATGTTTATTTTATGTATCAGTATATACTGAAGTGAGATTTTTTTTGTTATTTTAAAATCATTTTTTTTTTTTCAGCGAAAATAAAACATGTGATTTTGAGCACATTTGAGTGACTTTCACGAGTATTAATTTAAAAAAAAAAAAAAAAAAGTAAATGAATCACAATCAAAAGCGAAATTCAGTAGAATAACAAGTGTTTGCCAAATACACTGGGAAAAAATAAGTCTTCTATGTCAAATACTTTCTGAGAAAAAGCTACATGAAATATGACAAATTAACATTACCGGTATAGAGGGCACCAACTACACTTAAGAATACTAGATCATAAAAACAACTGAAAATACAATATAAATAGATTTGATCTGATAACTTTAAAGATACGTTTTTAATACACACAACAAACTTTTTTTGTAACAATTGTATATCATAGATATTTGTAAGTGGATATTATCAAAAATATTGACTACTAAGAAAAGCATTTAAAGTAATAGTTTCATCATGGTTGTGTGGATGTCGAATTGATTTTATAGGTTATTTTAAGAAAAAATCAATAAATAATGTTTTTAATTGGGTATCAATGATTATGAAGGGGTTAAAGTAAACCTTAATGCTATTTTTTCATAATAATCTTTTACTAGTGGGCCCGTGCCTCATCTGCGCATTTGACTCTTAGTGAGGCTCGTGACCTATTGTCGCGCGGTTAGTCGCGTGGGGGACAAATGTCCCACAAAATTCAATTTTTCTTGCATACCATTAAATTCGTGATGAAATATCAAAGTAAATATGAATTTTAATTAAAAACACAATATTATTGAACAGAAAAAAATAAAAATATATGTATATTTTTAAAATAACTTAAAAAAAAAAAAAAAAAAAAAAAAAAAAAAAAAAAAAAAAACTGTAAGAAGGTTTTGATCATGTGCTGCCATCTATTGAGAGATTGATTGAGTGGGACATTTGTCAACAGCGCAGCTAACCAAGGGTTAAGATTACCTAGAAAAGTTAATTTTTTGAAAGTTCATACGAGTGAGACATTGTATTCTATTGCTTTAAAACTAAAGACTCCATAGGTTTCCTCGGAGTGCTTGAATAGCGATTTTCACTTTTCTACAGAGTTTTCATGTATTACATACTATAGTAACTTACCAAAACGTTTCTGATTTTATAATTTCGATTTTCAAACAATAAATAACCCAAGGTGCAAATGTAAATAAAAGTATTCATCAGAAGAGGAGATCATAGATTTTAACTTGATAAATGATTTATCAATTTTTCTTTTGTATAAAGGTATAAGTAATTTAAGGGGACTGTTAAGTCAAAAAATAAAAATTCTTCATTTTTTGTCTAAAATCCATGAAATTTTTTGAGCAGTTCAATTGCAATTATATGAAACATAACCCAAAATTTCAAAAATTTATATTGATTTTTTTTCAAGAAATTAAATTTTTATTGAAAAATTTAGCATTTTTTCCGTAATTTTAAAAACGCTCCTTGTGATTCAAATTTTTTGCAATCTGTCTCAATTTTTTTTACAAGCTAATCGAATATATATTGACATAATTGTGCATGGATTTTGAATTTGACTCATTGATTAATTATTTAAAAGTAAAACTTTGGTACGAAGGCAAAAAAGGTGAAATTTTTAATTCGAAGCATTACGAAAATTGCTGTAAAACAATAAAAAATACCAGATTCCAAAATACATGCACAATTGTGTTCAAAATAGTATAGTAAACAATATCACCAAATTAAAAAAAAAAATCAACTTTTGAATCGCAAGGAACAAATCGAATACCCTAAAAATCTTAAAATGCACATGAAGAGAAAAATGCAATTTAAGAAATTGAAATACAGACGATTTCTGATATGCTCGCTTACTAAAACTCAAATAATATTCTCAATTCTTCTCGGATCAACAAAAGTAAGGTATGTACTGAAAGCTAGAATTTCAGTCTACACTTTTCCACTAAAATATAAAAATCGAAAATTTGGAAATTTTTGCCTTAACAGTCCCCTTAACCCATAAAAATAAAGTTTTTAAAATAAATCCGTTATATGAAGTTCCAATTTTTATATTCTTTAATCATAGTGCCGTCTCTGTCGCTAGCCTGTGCTTGGTTTTGGCATTTAATTTTATATATTTAAAACAACTCTATCAACAAAATATTCCATAAACTACTTATCAAAATTTATTGATTAAAAATTAATGCGAATTTATTCACTCATATCCAAACATCTTTTATTTATTCTGTGATTAAAACAATTTATTTTATAATTTAAATATTCTGTGATTAAAATAATTTATTTTATAATTTAATTATTCTGTGAATAAAACAATTTATTTTATAATTTAAGTATTCTGTGATTAAAACAATTTATTTTATAGTTTAAATATCCTGTGATTAAAACAATTTATTTTATAATTTAATTATTCTGTGATTAAAATAATTTATTTTATAATTTAATTAGTCTGTGATTAAAACAATTTATTTTATAATTTTTTTAATAAAACATTTTTGGCAACAGGAAAGAGTTCAATGATCGGTTAAATGTTATTTCAGCGTGACTGGATGACGGTTGGTTGGGACAGAAATTGGTTTATTAGTATTCTGTAAA
This sequence comes from Linyphia triangularis, assembly GCA_963978545.1. Lineage (NCBI taxonomy): Eukaryota > Metazoa > Arthropoda > Arachnida > Araneae > Linyphiidae > Linyphia > Linyphia triangularis. The sequence goes on from OZ021726.1 coordinate 12,426,313, forward strand.
AGTGACCTATTAGTGACAGTGACATCCTCCAAAATTTAATACGAATGCATTGCCATCGACATAGAATCTATCTGGCAAGTTTCAGTCCGATTGGATGATGGTAAGGAGATTAATTAGGCCTCCGCAGATTTGCCCGCCATCGACAAACATACGAAATCGAAGTTAATATTGTTACGAATTTTTGTATATTTGTAAATATTTCGTAGTGTTAAGTTTGTAAATAGGAAAATTTATGTACATTTTGCATAAGGCAGTGCAATAGTTCGTCTTAAGTTGGCTTCCCTGCAATATGGGTCTTAATGCTTGAAAACGAGTTTTACAGACGTAACGCTGGGAAGCGAGTCTTATAAGGAGCCTGGCATTTAACATTATGGTAATGGCAATCTCGCTAAATTGGCGAGATAGAGCCAAGTTGGCGACGGTTTTGGCGAGTAATTTTTGTCGCCAAACTTGGCGACCATTTGGTGACATTTTCGGTCCCCATGTACATGTATAGGACTTTTCGACTACGATATGGAAAGTTCTCCAAATATCTACCTCTAGAAGTTTCAAGAATGTTCGCCTCCCCTTTATAAGACCGGCCGTGAGTGTAGTTGACTGAGGTTAGTCAGTTAGTTGACTGGAATTACTGAGTCTCAGTGAACATTCCGAGTAGTTCTAAAGCGAACTGTATTGCATTGTATTTTGTGGCGATTTAGCAGTTGTGTGTCAAGTTTTACTGCTGTTTGTGCTCTATTGTTGTGTATAGAGCTGTATTGAGTCTACTAGAACGAGAAGTTCTAAGGAGTTGTAAGAGAATCTGCGAAGAGTTATATCGGAATAAATTTCTGCAAGTTTTGATCTGCTTTGGCTGCAAATCTTTCGAACCCATCCACTCGACAATATAAAAGATATAAAAAAGATCGTCGCTAGAAAACACCATCCATAAATAAAGTACAAGTTACGAAAAACTAACTTTTCACCCTAAGTCGCCAAAAATAACCAAATAAATCGCCAAACGCCTCTCCATTCGTTCCGTGTCCTCCCCCCATTACAGCACAAGCCCATAAGAAACTTTCGATGTGAGGAGGATGAGAAAAACTGTTCGAGAGTAATTTCATTAAAAGCGAGGGAGTCAGGAGTGTAAACAAGGGGTCACGTCACACCCCACGTGACCAACTCACGACCACGCCCACATGTGACGTTACACTGGCCTTTTCCAATCTGTTGCGAGGTCTGTGTGTTGTTTGCACACCTTGATTAAAAAAGATCTCGGCTGGAATGGAGCAGGTATGTAACTGATTGAGGAGTGGGTACACGTCAGTTTTGTGACAGGGGCGTTAAAGGAGTGCCCCCCCCCCCCACTCCCAAACCTATACATTAGTCTAAAGTGTGGAATTATTCTTTTTATTTTCATTTTGGAGTCTGTTATATTGTTATAAGAGGAACTGGGACATAAAATTTTCAAAATTCTCAAAAATAATTTATTATTGGAAATAAAAAGACAAAAATTTTTGAATAAAATGGCATAAAAACTTTGTTTGTATCGTTAGTAGAACTTGAAATATTTAACTTTTTGTTTCATGACAACTGTATCTAAAACATGTGATCTTGAAACTTTGAAACTGTTTTTCTCTGTTATGGATTTTGGTTCCTTTTGTGAGTTTAAATTGATGTAACTTAAAAAATACTATACTAAACTTCAACTTAACTAGACATCACTTAGACGATAGATCGTGACAGTGCTCATAGGTATTTAATCCATTTTGGCGGCGTGAAAGCATAATGTTCGCCAAACCACAACAGAACAAAAGGCTATAAGGTTTGGCGAGAATTATGTCTTCACTCCGCCAAAATGGATTAAATACCTATGAGCACTGTGACGATCTATCGTCTAAGTGATGTCTAGTTAAGTTGAAGTTTAGTATAGTAATAAATCTATGAAACTTTCCACAGTTATTTTTTATAGATATTTTTTTAATTTGTCTTCAGGAATTAGGTTTTTTATTGAACAACTTTAAAAAAAAATTGGACACTATGGATTTTATACTGTTTTTGCACAAAACATTTTTTTTTTTTTAATTACTTTATTGAAAAATCACGAAGACAATTTTTGATATAAACTATAAGAAGTAATTTTAAGGAAAAATAAAATGATTTTTTTCTTTTAATTTTAAATTTATCAAATTTAGGAAATATCAAAATTTTGAAGTTTTTTAATTTAAAAAGAAATATTTTTTAAATCTATATGTAAACGTTTAAAATAGTTTTTTAAGTTTCAAAGTATCATACATTACTCCATTAAAAATTTAAGAAAAAAAATTCTAAAAATAAAGATTTTAGAATTTTGAGTCCCAACCCTCTCTTAAATAATATAGTAATTCTTGAATGTAGAAGTGTTAAGTTTTGTTTACATAAGATATCCTAAAATGTAATATGACAAAAATCAATTAGTTTAAAGTATGTAGTAGGAACTTAATTCAAATTGTTTTTTATAAATTAAACTTGTTTTTTTAATGATTGAATTGTTTTAATCTAATACAGAATAAAAAGAATGTTAGTTGAATTTATATTTAAATTAAGCTAAATAAGCTCCATGTACGTTGGAGCCTATTTTGCATAAATGTTGGTTTGGAAGTTCTAACTGTCAACTTCTGCCACTTATAAAGAGCTTAACACATCCATACGTCAAATTTGAGCATCTAGAAGAATACAAGATGGAAATCTTCTAGTTGAGAAAAATCTCTTCTCTCCAACTCCACCACAGCATTGAGAGGACATTGAGGCCACGACAGATTTAATGTTCCCCAGCCTCCATTAACTACACACCAATCTGCCGCCGAGGAGCGAATTCACGATCCTCTGATCTTGAACTTGTTATTCTAACCACAAGGCAAAAAGGGCTCTAACATGTCCGTAAATATTTTAATGTGCAATAGAAAACATTAACATTAACATAGTGCACATTAAAATTTCATTTTTTTTTTTCCTTTTTTTTTTTTCTGTACTGACTCTTGAATAAATATTTAATTTCGCTGTAAGATGTTTAGAATTCGAAAGAAGAAGAAAACACGCATACAAATATTTCTACAATTTTTTTTTTACCTTTGGGGTATTGAATTATGAAAACTAAACCATCATAGTTGGACAATTCTCTGTTGCAAACAGGAGACATTTTAGCTCTTTTTTCGACTCATAAACAAATTAGAATTCTAAAATAATAATTAATCTATTATTTATGCTTTTGTTTTACATTGCTCTATTTGGTGACAAAGTTATATGAAAAAATGATTATTTTAACTAGGTCAAATATGCATTTATATCGTCTGACGCACGGGACACTTTACTTTGTCACCAAGTAATATGATATAAAATAATAACATAAGTATTAGATTCATCTTAAATTTATAATTCTTATCTGTTTACGAGAAGAAAAAAAATCCAAAATGTCCCGTGTGTCAGCCAGAGAATTGCCCAGTTAATGTTCTATTGATATATTTCCACTGTCTGTAAGGTGTATATGCTTTTCAAACTATTAAAACTTTTTTCGCCTTTACCCCAGACAGGAGAATGATTGCAAAGATATACATTTATGTTAATGTGTACAGAAATTAAATACTTTTGATTTTGATAAATTTGCATTATTATAACTTTCTCCAACAAGAATACAAAGTCATTTTGATAAAAAAAAATTTTAAAAAATGAGAGTTTTATTTTGTGTTTAATAGTGACTTCAACTTCAAATCAAGTACAAAATAAAAACCACTAATTACCAGAATAACCACGAGAAAAGATACAAACATTTCTTTTTCTGTACAATCCACCTCCCCCCCTCCATTACCTACCCAATCAACCAATCAATACAACCAAAACCATAATTTACAAGGCAACGCTGACCGCTACGCAAACACAGACGTACATGAGAACCAGCCTATTATCAGACCCTCCCCCCACCTTTGCTCATTACGTCATCGATGATCAGGGGTTTGAGGGTTAATGGGCCCGCGACCCACGGGTCAACACTGGCCAACCGTCGAACACGTGACCGAGTGGTCACAAGGGGTGGAGTCCAACTGACCCGACACGTGTTGCAGTGTGGAATGAATGGGTGTTGTGGGGGAGAGTAATCACGCGAAAGGATATCGGATGGTTTTTATTGTCTGCAGTGACAAGGATAGCTTGGCTGTATAGTTTTTTTTGTCTATACACATCGCTATACAGAGAAAAAAAGTTCTACTTAAATATTCAAAATTTCGAGTAGTTATCTTACTTAAGGGGGTCCAGTACCGAAATTTTTTCAAAAATCCCCCAAAAAAATTCTGATTTTAAAAAATAGTTCATACATTCCTGAAGAGAATGATGCTTTTATCTTATTCCTCCGGTGATTAGAACGCCACAAAATTACCTGTTATTTAAACATCACTAATGGGCGTAACACATTGAAGCGTCTGCTTAAAGTGCGTTTTTCGAACACTAGTGTTTTTCACAGATGTTGCATATTCAAATCGATATATCTCCAGAACCATTAATAATTGGCTATTCAAATTTTTGGAGCATTTAATTTATATAGTTTTAAATATTTTGTCTTCGCAGAATTTTATTTTTTTAATTCTGTTTTAAAATATAACATTTAGCGTAAAAGATAACATAAAAAAAAGCAAAAATTTCAATATTTTAACTTAGAAATTTTTTTAAATTTTTTTTAATTCACCTATCAAAATTCTGTGAAGACAAAATTTTCTTTATATAATTATGTGTTACAGAAAGCTTTCACTTTGAAAAAAAAAATTATTTTTTCTTGACTTATATCAAAATACGCAAACATCAATTATTATGGATTTTTCTTGGTTTTTAATTTTTTTTTTAAATAACTAAACACAATATTTAAAAAAAACATTTTCTCAAAGATATATAAATAGTATCTCATACATAAAATAAATTTTTGACATAAAAATGTACATAAATAAAGTTTTTTTTATTTTCGGTACCGGACCCCCTTAAAGATGAAATATTTTATACATTATTTCTGGACGGTTTCTTAGTGATGATTCGTTTTTAAATCCTTTATGTTAACTTCGATTTTGTGTGTGTAATCTGCGGAGGTCTATAACCCCCTTGCCATCATCCAATGGGGCTGAAACTTGGCAGATAGGTTCGATGTCGATGACAATGCATTCTGTCAAATTTTGGGGCTGTTTCACTAAAAGATCACTTTTACGGAATACTAATAAACCAAATTGCCGTCATTCAATCGCACTAACATAGCATTTAACCGACCGAAGAAACTCTTTCCTGTTGCCAATTTTTTTAATAAATAAATAAACAAACACACACACAAATAAATACATTGTTTTATTCAGAAAAAAATGTATTTGCATGTGAGTGCATAATTTCTCGTTCATTTTTAATAAATAAATTTTGAAACGTAATGTGCCGCACATTTTGCTGATAAAAATGTTTTGACATTTAAAATTAGATGCAAACACCAAGCACACGCTGTTTACGGAATCGATGCTGTGTTAATGAATATACAAGTTGGTAATGCATATAAAGGATTTAAATTTAGAACTTTGTTTTTATGGATTATATTATTCTATCTTTATACCAAACCAAAACCGATGAATGATATGCTAATTAGACAAATAGTTTATAAATAATTAACTGTTACGTCAGTTAATTATTAATAATTATATTAATAATTAGATAATACTTCAAAAATAGCAATCCAAAATTGATAAATGAAATTCCAACTAGACGACTACTTTATTAACAATAGCAGATAGTGTTACTTGCTTGAAAATCGAAAGTAAAAAATCAGAAATAGTAAAACAAAATTGGAAATTGTGAGTGTATACAATAGTGGCAGCACTATACGAAAAAAAATCAATTTAAGCACGCTGAGGAAGCACGTGGAATCTCTCAGCAGTAGGATATAATTTTAAATATAATTTAGAATTAATTTAGTTTAAATACATTTTGTGATAGAATAGTCTAAGTGGAAAATAGTTAATAAACAAATTTTTAAAAACAGATAAAATGCTTAACTGTAATTATATTTCAAATATCAGGGTGTTTGTAACAGTGGCGTCTCGTCCACTACAGGCAGTACATCCGGGCTGCATCTAAACTTATTAACTCAAAACTAAAATTATATATTTTACAATTTTCTAAATGAAGATCCATTCTCTACTGTAAGTGAAAAAAAGTCAGATAAACTGCAATCTTCTTGCTGAATAATTCACGAGAAAAATACCCGCTTCTGATCAAAGTGATCTTCCTCCGAACGCAGCGACCGTGTGATCCTGAAACGTGTTTCGGACAGCCACGTTGCTACCCGTTGCCATGGCAACCAATGGAAATAGAAGCCTTCTTTCCACGTAATGTAATAGCGGTGTTGCCGATCAGGAATTAATTCTAACTTCGGCTGCCCTTGATTATTCGTTGAGCTGATTGGCTCAGCATATGAGAGGATGGGTGGGATGAGTATATTACCAAAATAACGCCATTTTAAGACGACATCATTGAATGATTCGCAAGTTTAAAAGAAAGGAGGATTGATTTGGTTTTCAAAAAATACGTAAGTGTTTTCTTTCTCATCTTATTCATTTTATAAAAATTTAAAGGAAACTTTTATTTGAGTCTGAGTATTAAAGATTATTAAGATTAAAGACTTAACGTTCATGAAGGATTGTAAAAAGTGTGAGGTGTATTGGAGGGGGGGGGGGGGGCGAATGTTTCCGGCTGCTAGCATTTTCGATCACGGCCGTCACTGGTTTGTAAAGTGTGTGTGTGTGAGTACCCAAATTTTATTATATAAATAAGTACAGCTACTTGACTGAATTTTTACCTACCCTCCTTATTCTACATCTACAAAAATTCTAATATAATTGGCATTTGGATTGCTTGATGCAACAAGTAAACTTCTGCCAGAGTCAAAATTATACAGGAAAGAAAAAAAAATTTCCAGCTTCAGATAGAGACTAACATAAAATGTAAACTTTATAACCACACCTCTAATAAGAGACACGAAAATCTGCTTTCAAATTCCATCGCTGTTCCAATTTAACATTTACACAAAAACAGAAAGAAAAAAAATTGAAGTTCAAGGAAAACTTATAAGTCTCCTTTCAACATCAAGCGATTCATTTATACAAGGGAATAAATATTCCACCCAAAAACCAAATAGAAACATCATTCGGCACAGCGCCTAATTAACTTCGATAAAAATACCTTTTTACGAAATTCAGTTAGGTCTCTTTTACGAATTGCGTTCGGGGAGCAAAACAGTTCGTTCCGAACGAGCTGAAACAATTGCTTTCGAAAAACGTCATCAGTTTGTGACGAAATCTAATTTCCGTTCCGCGTTGGTGATGATGATGATGGTGATAATGCACTTATCCATTAACAGGGAGGGAATGATTGCATTAGGAGCTCTTTCATCTCTGCTGCCACCCCGGGGACTGAAATAATAAGCGGCGTTTTTAAAAGGGATCATCGGTGTGACATATTTCGAACATCCTCCCCCCCTTCGTTTGTGAATCTTTTAATTAAAGAGGTTATAGGGGATGTGGGAGATTCTGTTAGAGTGTTTGGATGAAATGTTATTAAAGATAAAGGATGTTTTAAGAGGTCGGTAAATACAGGGTGTCGATAAAATGTTGGGCATATTTTGATTCGTAAAACAATGACGATAAATTTAAATTAATGACACTAATGGTTCTTCTTCTTCTTATCAAGGACTATGAGGACTAAGGCACCTCTGCTTTAGCATTTTGTACCAACCCCATATCCCGTACAGATCGGTAGTGAGCAGTACTGCACAAGATGTAAGCGCACAATCGCGAGAGGGAGTGCTCAAGTCTACCTATAGCCACCGAAGAGTTCATTTCTACCTCTTTCGGTAGCTACCCGGTAGATGGCAGCACTACCGACCATATGTGGAACTTCTTAATTTAGAGGCAATATCAAGCAGAAGATTCCACCAGAAGACTTGGCTTTGCCATCATCAGAGGTATTGATTTGTATGGGAATTTGGAGGACTTTGCAACCATGACTGATTTAACGTGCTCCAGTCACCATTAGCGAACACGGTGGTTATTGGTCGGTCCCAGGGAGTCCCCGAACTCGCAACCTCAGGGCTCGCAACCTTCTAGTTGCGAGAACGATACTCTCCCGACTGGGCTACGCGGCCCTACACTAATGGTTAGATAGACTCAAAAAGTTTTATGGCCCTTGTCAATGGACTTCCACTTGTGCGCTAATCGTCGCACGGAGAATATCAAGAAAGTAGACAATTTCGCACCAGGTACGGGCAAGCCTGTCGGTATCCATAGAGGCTATTGCGGCTGTAATCCTGGCCTTTAAATTATTCGACACTTTCCTCCTGTAAGCGATGTCCTTTACGAATCGCCAAAATAAAACAATCCAGTGGCGTTATATCAGGTGATCTGGGTGGCCAAGAGGAAAAAATATACAATTAATAACGTGCGCAGACAATATTTACAAAAGAAACCAGAAAAACATAAAATTAATAACGGCAGACGATATTTATAAAAATGCTATTCAAATGGGAAAAGGAAATTTTCTATGGCAATGTTCACTATATAAATGAAAATATATGACTTATTCTATGTATAAATGCCATAAGTTAGTTTATATTTTCAATATTTTATGAATTATTCAACATCAAAATGTGTTCAACATTTTCTAAATACCTTGTATATTGGACTAATAGATCAGCAGACATCCACGCTAACCACTAGACCAAAAAGATCGCTTTTTTTCTAGTGGATAAAGTATCTTGCTGGAAAACCAAAGGTCTCATAATCGATCACAAACGACCGCAAAGAAAACTACTACGTTTTAGGCTAACATCAAATTTACTTCAATCAATTAGTTTTGCAGATTAGAAAGTAGTGTATTATTAGTAGTGTATTAATTCCATATCTTTTCATACAACATAACACTTGCCTCTTCTGTCCCTCACTGCTTCGCATTTAATTTCAAAGTTAAGCCTGGTTTACACGTTACCAGTCTAGGTTCCATTGTAGATCGCCAGTCGGTGACGTCACATGGCTACTGGTTCTAGTAAATAAAACATTTTCTATTTACTCTTATCATCCAATCACGTGCGCTCGCCCATGATCACCGGCCAGCCTGATGGATGTTGGGTTACCACTCTGGCCTTGCATGCCAAAGGTGCTGGGTTTGAATCTGTTAGGCCTGGATGTTCGTTGTGGTTCGGAATCCACTTTAAGCTGTAGGCTGATTAGCCGTAATTGTGCAAAAAATAGGCCGTTGAGAGTAGAAACCAACCAACCATGATCATCGACAGACGGCGCAGCGGTCGCTTAGCTGACGTCACAGAACTGGCTATCCAAAAGGGAACGCCGACTTGCAGCGTGTCAATCCGGCTTAACTGATTTTTTTTCTGAAAGATCCTCTATATTAATATATGACAACATATAACTTTATTTAGTAAGTCCATTAACACTTTTTCTATTGTAATTTTAACTTTGAAGTTCATTTTGTCAAAAGCGATTTTCCTTTTTAATGTGCAATTTTCTCCGAATTCCAAATAACACTCCGAAATGTTTCAATATATATTCATGATCGATTGATATTGTAAATATTTAAGTATTTTAATGGAAGGATTAAAGTGCTAATGCATTAGTGCTTTTTTAAAAAAAACATTTTTAACTAGAAAATCTCTGTCTAATTATATTTGTTTGAAGGAAAACATTAAAACTCTGCTGAGTATTTTTTGAATATCCGAATAAGTATAACTGTTACCAAAATGTAGGATATTTGGCTCATGAGAAAAGTGTGCTAGATGGAATTCTTTTTTGTGGAAATCTTCTAGTAAGTAAAGACGCTGAAAATTAGTAAAAATTTTTAAACCAAGTACATGTGTTCAATTAGGAATCTCATCCATCAGGCTTGATAATATAGTAATCGTCCAAAATATACATACTCAATCTTTTCCGTTTGGTTTAAATGGACACAATTTTACAAAAATTCAATTCACTCAATTGTGTCTGTCTGTCCTTTCGTCCATATTGCTCAAAATTATACATTTCCCATGTCTGAAAATACTTCCATGATTTTGATATGATTTGTCAAATTTTTTCATTTGGGTGTTTAGTGCGTTTTAACAAAAAATCATTTAAAAGCATCCTTGCTGAACTTCTGCTGAAATTTTGCTTAGAAATTAAAAGATTATTGGCAAAAATGGTATAAAATAATGAATATAAATTGCAACTCTTAAGTAGGTGAGACCTTCATACTTAGGGCCGCCTATTTTCAATGCACAAAAAATGAGCCACTGAGCCGTTTAAAAATGTGAATCTGATATGCATACATCGTTATAGTAATTACTTCCTAATGGGACTAACATAAATACTTAAAATAATAGATTCTGTCAAATAGAAGGTTTTTAAAGTTGGTTGGTTGTTTTCAGATTATCTGGCGCCGTCAGCAACACGAGGACTATAATGCGCCGAAACATTCGTCATTAGACAAGCCAACATACATTTACAAACACCCATGCCTAACACGGGACTCGAACCCGCAACTTCGCGGTCTAGGAGCTAGCACGCTAACCACTATATCGTTTGGTCGGGGAAGGTTTTTAAAGAAATTTCACAAATAGCCTTAGGTACAAGACCTCGTTGTACCTAGGGCCAGTGTAGCTGATACACATGGGGCCATTCTCTTTAAGTGAGGCTTCAGTTCATAATAAATAAAAAACAAACATACACAGATGACTTATTTATTATAGAAGAAACAATATCAAGTAATTATCAGTCATTGGTTTATCATATAGCAACTAAAATAAATTGCAATGTGTCAAATTATTAGTGAATAATAAGTATTTTCATAACTTGAAAATCTCATGCCAAAAAAAATGAGCTGAATGCATTATCGCTTTGAAGCACCAACAGATTTTGGTGTTAGCAATTTGGACACAATAAGCAACTATGTAGCCCTAATAGGTACACGACTTGGTAATTTCGTATAAAATGTCTTCTACCAAAATTGCACATGGAGAAAGGACTTACTTAAACATCTCATTTAGTACTTAATGTTGCAGACAAAATTATTTTCTAGAACTCAAAGAAAAGTATTTGACTTAACTTTGTAAAACAATAAAAAACACGAGCTGCAAAAATGTTACTGCAGACCATATAAAAACGTTTTCCACTTATGACTTGTCACATTTCTCTTCTAAGATTTCAAAATGGCTGCCAAAAGAGCAATTGGGTGTTGCCACTTACCCAAGTGAGTAGTCAACAAAAGTGGGATGGTCTTAGGTACAGGAGTGTCTCTTACATGTGTTCAATTAGAAATATCATCCATCAGCTTTGGATAATATGGTAATCGTTCAAAAAATATACCTCCATCATTTGTCGTTTTGCTTAAATGGACATATTCTTACAAAAACTTGAATCTCTCATTGATGTCTGTCTGTCCATTCGTCCATATTACTCAAAATTATACATTCTATATGTCGTGAAATTACTTTATTGATTTTGATATGATTCGTAACATGTTTTTGCTTCGGTGTTTAGTGCGTTTTAACAAAAATCGTTTAAGGGGGGGTATGGTACTGAAATTTCTTCAAAAATCCCAAATTTTTTTTCTGATTTTAAAAAATAGTTCATACATTCCTGAAGAGAATGATGTTTTTTTCTTATTCCTCCGGTGATTAGAACGCCATAAAATTACCTGTGATTTAAACATCACTAATGGGCGTAACACCTTGAAGCGTCTGCTTAAAATGCGTTTTTTGACCACTAGTGTTTTTCACAGATGTTGCATATTCAAATCGACATATCTCCAGAACCATTAACAATTGGCTATTCAAATTTCTGGAGCATTTAATTTATTTAGTTTTAAATATTTAGTCTTTACAGAATTTTATTTTTTTAATTCTGTTTTAAAATATAATTTTTAGCGTAAAAGATAACATAAAAAAAAGCAAAAATTTCAATATTTTAACTTTGAGAATTTTTAAAATTTTTTTTAGTTCACCTATCAAAATTCTGTGAAGACAAAATTTTCTTTATATAATTATGTATTACAGAAAGCTTTCACTTTGAAATTTTTTTTTATTTTTTCTTGACTAATATCAAAATACGCAAATATCAATTATTATGGATTTTTCTTGGTTTTTAAATTTTTTTTAAATAACAAAACACAATATTCAAAAAAACATTTTCTCAAAGATATATAAATAGTATCTCATACATAAAATAAATTTTTGTCGTAAAAATGTACATAAATAAAAAAATTATTTTCGGTACAGCACCCCCTTAAGAGCATCTGTGTTGAACTTCTTCTAAAATTTTGCTTAGAAGACAAAAATGTTATAAAAGAATGAATATAAATTGTAACCCTTCAGTATATTACTTTCAATAATCATTTGTATAAAATAGGCAATGAAAGTATTGTATTCGCTAAAACAAAAAGATTTTTTTTTGTATTTCCCTAATCCTTTTGGCACATACTGAACTCAAAATAGTGGTATGGAAAAAATGTATGAGTGTCTGTGGTCAGCATAAACCCCGAACGCATTGATCTACGATGTTCAACTTTTGCATGTGACAAGTGTGAAAGAATTCGGGAAAGAATAAAACTAATTCTAAAAGCTATGTTCATATCTGTAACTTGGTTCGGAACTTCCGACTGTCTATTTCTGCCACATAAAAAATGCTTAACACAGTCATATACATCTCGTAATTTTGAGCATCTAAAAAAATACGAGATCGAAATCTTCTTTAGTAAATCCTTCCCTCCAACCTCACCACACCAACGAAAGCGCATTGAGGATACGACAGATTTAATGCACACCAGCCCCCATTAGGTACACACCGATATTTGGCGGACCGAGGACCGAACTCACAAACCACCCATCATGAGTCCAATTCTATATCCAATAGGCTATCGGAGCCTATATCTGTGACTAAACGGGGTTAACATTTTAAGCGAAACTAGAAATGAAGAACAATTTTTGTCATCTAAATTCGCTCTAAGTTTGTCAATTTATTATTACCATCACCCAACTCGCTGAATAGGTGACTGTTTTTTCTCCACGTTTTTGGAAAACCCTGTTTTTAAAAGAGTAATCTAGAAAAAATGTTTGCCTGTGTGTATATGTTTCTGTGGTCAGCATAACTCTCGAACAAATTGACCTAAAAGATGTTGAAATTTGGAGAGTGGGTTGGCCATGGCACAGGGACCTAGCATTAAGGTTTTCGTCAAAATAGCGCATGCGCATAAGGTAGCTGCTATTAAAAAAAATCACGTTTTTCAGTAATTGCAAAAATAAAAACGGCTCTAACGATTTTCCATTTTTTTTTTTTTTTTTTTTTTTTACTTAAAAATTATTGCCCCAAAAATATCACCAAACTGAGTGAAAATAAAAAATGGTAAGTATTACCATGTTAAATTTTACTCTAATGACCAATATTATATTGTGTAATTGAAAATTGTGTGATGTTCCACACTTCAAGTTTTTTTGCTATCCAATCTTCATACTTTATTTGCGTGCCTGTATTTGCTAGGATGACTCTCTCTAGACACCAACAATTAACACTAGTTTCTGTATTTTCTAACATTGTACAGGTGTACAAAATAAATAAATAAATAAAAAATATTTTGAAAACAGTTTCTTACAGTCAACCCATTTTCCATATCTCCAACAATATCCTACAACTATATCGGAAAGAGCCAGAGGCCGAAATAGGATATGATGTGTAGATGTCTTAAAAGTGATTGGTAAGCAGTGTTTAACTTCATAAGTATACATGAGGTAATGGCATGTGGGAAATTCTGTGTCTGACACATGGGACATTTTGGCTCTTTTTCTATTGGTAAGCAAATTAGAATTCCAAAATTATGATGAATTTAGTAGTTACGTTTTTGTTTTATACAATAATAGCTGGTGGCAAAGTTATACTGAAAAATAATTATTTTAAGTATTAAAAATAATTATTTTAACTATTGAAAATAATACTTTAAGTAACCTACACTCGAGACACGGGCATGTCTAATGCGTAGGTGGTTTATAAATACATATTTGACCTAGTTAAAATAACTAATTTTCAATATAACTTTTCCACTAGATATTATTGTATAAAACAAAAACGTAACTATACTAGATTCGTTATAATTTTGGAATTCTAATTTGTTTACCAGTAGAGGGGAAAAAAAGCCAAAATGTCCGCTGTGTAGCAGAGAACTGCCCATATGATTGCAAGAAATAACTGAATATAGGATGGTAGAGAGAAAGTGCAAATCGGACCGAAGATGTCGTCCTTACAAGTTCACCCCTCCTCAATGCTTAAGTAGATAGTAAAACACGTCTTAACTCCTTGACATACAATGACGTCTCGGAGACATCATTCATTTCATGTGCCATTGTAGACTTTGACGTCTCCAAGACATCAAGGACTGTCTTCGGTAAACACCGGGCAGTCTATTATTAGTTTATCTGTTTCGGTCGTGTTTCGATGCTGTGTTATTTAGACTTTTGAAGATGCTTTCCCCGTCGCATCATGATCTAATCTTAAGTTATGTTCCGGCACCAGGTGATTTTATTTGTAGGTCAAAGGGTTAAATATCTCACGACATAATTATGAATCACTGATCGTAAGACGTCTTATGCTCTTCTTCGGGTGTTGAGTGTCAGCCTTGACTGATAAATTATTTCTTGCAATGCATTATGTGTGACGCAAGAGCATACGTTTGATGGAATTAACCGTAAAATACAAACCAGAGTCTTTACCACTGCATAAAGGGGGCCGTGTCTTACCCCACTGCAGTACTTGTCCAATAAACATGTCTTACAAATCCCTACCAAATGATAAGGACCCACCGACAATAATCCCTGCTGGTTGCACAACCATCTTTTTCCCTCTACTTACACCCGAGGGCCGAGAGGGTTACGCCACCCGATATAAAGATGCCGATCCCGCCGAAAATAGCAATAAAATCCCATTCTCGTCTGCAGAGGGGGTGCTCCCAAGAGGGGCAGAGGGGGCCTGATTGGAGCAGCGCCCTCTAGGGATAGCGGCGGTCAGCAGTGGCTAACGAGTGATTAGCCTTGACTGGTTACAGTCCCAGTTAGGGGTATAGGGGTCTTCTGTTTTTGAACCGCGTTTCTGATCGCGTTAAATCATCAGGCATAAGAGGGGTGTACCCTAGGGAATGCGATGGGAAGGGATGGGGGTAAACTTCCCAGCTGGTTTTTAGGGGGGAGAAGGGGGGGGGGTTGGATCGATATGGGTTGATTGGATACTTTTGCATCAAAAGTGTTAGAAGTTAAGGTGGGTAATGTGGTTGTGGGGTTAATAGAATCAGTTGCGTCAGAGAGGTGGTCACTGTAATTGTTATTCGGTTTTGGTTTAAAAGTGTAACGTAAAAGGATTTTCAATGAATACTTAATAGTTGACTCATGAACAGCCTGCGAATTAATATCGCATAGAGGAATTAATTTTGTTTTAAAGTTTGCCAGAGTGAGCTATTGGATTCTGTTGAGCGCAGATATAATGAAACTTGATTTGGAAAGCAGAACTCAGCATGGCACGGCTTGTTTGGCTGGTTGGTCTGGAGATAAACAGTAGTCCGTGCATCCTTTACAGAGTATCCAATGGACATTTAACATTTAAGTTTTATTGATCAACAAATAATAAAAGGAAGTGTTTAAAGTGGTGAATTACAAACAAATAAATCTTTAAAAGAGTAATGCATTTGCTTTTCGTAATTTAAATTACGGAGCCTGATTGGAGCAGCGCCTTCTAGGGACAGCGGCGGTTAGCAGTGGCTATCGAATGATTAGCCTTGACTGGGAGGGAAAAAAGGGGATCACATTGCAGGACAGAAAAGATGCATCTCTTCCATAGAGTAGTTCCTACATAGAGTTCATTCTCATGGAGTACCCTTTACATAGACGAATTAGATCTCATAGAGCCACTAGCTTTTAGAGACGGGCTGCATGACTTATGTTGGAACTTTCCGAGGGCCGCAGATTTTTACCGAATACACCAATAAATATATTGCTTTACTACATATGTTCAATGTTAGAAATGTGATAATTATTAAAGATTCAACAATACTAAACGATTTTTAAAACTGAAACTATAATTTAACTTTTTTATAATAATAAAATAACAATTGATATTTGATTTTTGTTTCAAATAATTAAATAAATAATTTTCTTTACATCGTAAATCAAAGTCATAAAAGAAGTTAATCTTTAGTGATAATATTACAATGTGATGACATAAACTCATAATCAATAAAGATATTTAAACCATACTTCCTAAATCTTCCATTTTAGTCGATGTTAATTGCGAGACGATGACGGTCGGTCCGCTTTTCACTATCTACTTTGCATTTAAAACTAGTCTTCGACGCCATTATTGCGCTGGAGTCATAGAGATCGCGATACTTCTTTTCACGTCAAAACAAATGAGGTGTGCATTAAAACACCCAACTCCTGCCCATCACATTCAGAAAAGCAGAAATCGAATTGTGCCATTCTCGATTCAAGGGGGTAGGGTATCATAAGTACAAAACTAAGCAATGCGAAGGAATGTGTCATTGGTAATAATTCAATCTACTGCTTTTTTTATTTTTTCTGGTAGTCTCAGGGGGGAAAAAAAGGATTTTTCAGAGTTACTGACGCTGGCCACTTAATCGAAAACGTGGTTTGTGGTAGTAAACACATACTATCGCAGACAATTTAAAATTATTTATGCAAAATTTTATTTTTTCTCTTCTGTAGTGCCGGCGGGCCGGAGAAAAAGCTGTCGCGGGCCACCTAGTGGCTGACGCTGTCATAGAGTATCATATGATACCAATATAATCTCAATCTTCAAACAAGTAACACAATGTGCAATTGTAAATAAACCATATGTCAGAAATGCATAACCTTTTAAATTAATACATCACTTTTCAATTTTGGTTTTGTATAAAGGGATAAAATGGGATTGTCACCAAAAACACCTCCCAG
Organism: Linyphia triangularis; assembly: GCA_963978545.1. NCBI lineage: Eukaryota > Metazoa > Arthropoda > Arachnida > Araneae > Linyphiidae > Linyphia > Linyphia triangularis. Next base: position 12,443,309 of record OZ021726.1, read on the forward strand.
AAATAATATACAAGATCCGACATACGAGAGCTTTTCGATGGAAAGTTTGTCCTTTGCTTTAACCTCCGTTCTCCAGGGTATGAACTCCTTTCACACGGTTTGTCCAGGAAAGTTCTAGCAAATTGGCTGTTCCAAACCACGCAATTAGCAAACATTAGTCATTTTTCAAATACCATATGAGATATTTCCTTTTAAGAACTTGGGAATATCAATGTTATAAAGAATATCTCCAGTGTAAACTACTAGGTTGTTATATATTTCTCGTAATGTTTTTTTTTTTTTTTGACAGGGATGTTCCTGTAGATTATTTTAAAACTGAAGCGGTTACACATTTCGTGAAGGAAATTTCTGAAGCCGTCGTAACTTAAATATAAGTCGATAGTATTTATCCAGATATGTTTTTCCTCATTTCGTATCATCAAATAAATATTTTGATACTAATTCTTTTAATAATGGAAATATCAATACAATTGCTTGCTATCTAACTAATTTCTATCACAATATTATATCAATATTCTCTATATAATGTTGATTAACATGTTGAGCGCCACGCGAATTCTTAAGGAAATCCCCTTCAGACCACACGCAGTAGTGCGCTTCGCATTGCTATAACGCAATACCAGCGCATCGCTCGTAACAGACTGAAATTTACTCGATACAATTTTGTAAATATATTATGTCTATTGTTTTTTATCATAATAGAAGATATTTAAGCTTAGAATTAAATGCTTATAGGAATTCATTCCACACGTTTACGCAGCGTTGCCAGACCTCGGACTTAAAAATTCTTAGGTAGGCAATTTTTCACAAGAGGATTTTGGACATAGTTTATTTAATAATATTTTTATCTATTGAAATATCAATAGTACTTCAAAAACTAAGACTTCCTGTACTTTAAAAAGTACTAAGAAAGGCACTATGTCAAATTATAGAGGTGGAAAAAACAACAGCGTACTGTCAGCCACCGATGGCTGTCGCGGTATTCAACGTGTTAAAGATACTATCTTTAAAAAATAAAAAATAAATAAATGTTTAGTAATTGCTTAAAACAATGTTTTTTTTTTTTGTTTTTTTTAGTTTTATATCCTATTTTACACTGTCAGCCACCGATGGCTGAAGCCATGTAGATGAGCCATGTTGTTTGAACATGTTAAACAATATTATGCAGAGAACATTGATTTTAACAAGGTTAAAAACTGTATATTCCATTATGTGAAAGGTACATCCACCTTTGAAGGCAAGTAAATTAAAATTATGTTTAAAGATAGTATATTTTATGTTTTAATTGCGTGATGAAATAAGTTACAGTGGAGATTGCCGTTTAAACAACCTATACGCACAATATTGTTGCACAATAAAAATGTAAAATTAACACTGAATGTAGAAAAAGTATTACACTGAATATTCATAATATCATAAATTTTATTGCACTCAATGTTTTTCCTTATCCCTACAGTAATATGTACAAGGAAAGAAATATTTTCACAGTATATTGCACAGCATGAATTTTGTTTTAAAATAAATTTATTGAGAAAAACTAAGTTCTTATTGCCGAAAGTTAATAAAATTTGGTAATTAAATTGTTTAAAAAAAGTTAATAAAATTGTTTACTATTCCTTGAATAGTAAAATTTATTCATGTATTTTATAACAGATTGATGCTCAATATCAATTTAGAAACTATAATACATAATTAGATACATATGGTGGGAGATACTTCTCAAAGTAAATGGGTAATTCTTTGCAAGCACGAGACATTTTAGCACTTTTTTCTACTCAAAAACAAATTAGAATTCTAAAATTATTATGAATCTAGCAATTATGCTTTTGTTTTATATATCTCTACTTGATGACAACGATCGGGACACGTCTGCGTCCCGTGCTTCAGACGATATAAATGCATATTTGACCTAGATAAAATAATTATTTGTCCATATAACTTTGTCACTAAGTAATATGATATAAAATAAAAACATAACTATTAGATTCATCTTAATTATATAATTCTTATCGATTTACTAGAAACTCGAATTCGAAACTCGAACTCGATTTAATCGAAATCGACTGTAGAAAAACGAGCTAAAATGTCTCCTGCTTACAGCAGAGAATTGCCCATTTACTTTGAAAAATATCTCCTACCATATGTATTTAATTATAAACCATATGTATCTAATATATTGGGCAGTCAGAGAATTGCCCAAATATTTTATTAATAGTTAAAAGGGAAATTTTATTCATATTTCAATTTAAAGCAACACATTTGAAAAATATTTAGCAACTGAAAACTAAACTGAGTTAAATTTCAAACCAACATGGTTTAAACTTCCTCTACGATGTATCATGACTAGAAAATTTTCGTTTTTTTATTCCAGTATTGGAACAGCAAACTGCTTCAAATCTAAGTAAAATTTGTTTTTGATAATAGTCACAATCGAAACAGAAAGTCGAAATATACATAAAATCTTTATAAACAAATATTTACAAATACATACACAGTTAGAATATTTTCGATAGAGAAGAATTTTGGTTTACTTTACAATTTTTCCTGTTCTGTAAATTGTTTCAAAGATAATTGATTTGAAAATTATAAATCAAATCATAAAATGTCTCTCTTTTTCCATAAAAATGTTTATACTCTATTATTTTTAGAGACTATAGTTATGACTAGACAAGTATGTAAAATACTTCATAAAGAACATTATTGCATTTATTTAGTAAACAAATAGCTGTCAAATAGAAGTAATTAAAAATATGGTTTTGATTTAAGGGCATTAAATTTAAAATAAAACATTAACGTATTTAACCTAAAGAGAAATTTAAGTTACAAATAGATATTGATTATTGATTTGCTATTGAAAGCTTATTTGATTTGCTATATGGAACGAAAGAGTATATAGGGCTACTTTTAATATTATAATACTTCATCATAAAATATTATTAGCTACTCAATTTAGAAGACCTTATATTATTATTTTCACACAGAATACTCTTAAACTAATTTCCGAATCTTCCGAAATTATGCCATTTTCTAAATATATAAATTTCATGCCAATTATAAATTAATGTTGGTCAGTTTATGACAGCTGGGGACATTTTCTGATCTGAATCCACAAATAGTCAGTGACAAAATTTTTGAAAAGTTTTCAACTTTCATTCTGATTATAAATAAAAGGAATAGTATATCTGCGTTTGATACAGCATACTTGATTTTCTTCAAATATTAATTGAGCTTTACGTAGATGCAATTTGGTATTTTGGCTTCTGTAGCGAAAGCATGAACTTATTAGAAATCTCTCTTGGACAATTTTCTGTATTATTACTTAAAGAAATGTGTATTCGTTTTGCAATAGTGTGAGTTTTATATAATTGTTTCGCCTTTAATGTTGAAAAAGTTATTTAAACGTCTTTACATCTTAGATGTACCACCGATCGATCCTGAACATTTCGAGTAGTTTTATTTGGAAATTACCACTATATAGTCGAAGTTAAAGTTTTTAGTGGGTGAAATCTATTACTTAAATCTGCTGAAGATCTTTGTGACTATTTTTCAAGTTCCGTTGGTCATTTTCCAAAAGTCCTTTCATTGATACGTTATAAAATAACCAAGTCAATATCTTGTAAATCTGAAACTGTAAGCAGTCTTTTATGCTCGATTTTTATATCTACAATTATTTTACTGTAAAAGTTGTAGTAGGCCAAGATAGTTCTTTCAATTATTACGTTTCCATATAAGCTGACTTTTGTGTCTCTCAATAAATTTTTCTTTGCTGAACTGCAGTTTGCTCCAACCGAGAGTATTTTACGAATTCATTCCAGTATGTCTTGGTAATTGAAGTTCGTCAAATGTCGTTGTTTCTTTCGTTAAGTGATTTAGAAATCTGTCGAAAAGCAAACACGTTGGTTTTGGGGATTTTAAGATCGACTTAATACTTGAATAATAGTCTGTAGATATCTACCAATCGTAAATTTGGTTAAGTTGATGTAGATATTATAATTTGATGTAAATATTATAGCTTAATAGCCAAGGTGGTTACCTTGGCTGAGGTAATGAAGATACCAGCAAACTAACATCTCGAACCATCTCGGACGATATCATGTAGGTATAGATTCTGAATGAATTTTGGAGATCCGAAAATTACAGCCATCTTGGTTGAGTTTATGTAGTTACTTAGAAACAGTCGTCGCTGTCTACTGTCTGCCTTCTACTTTGTACAACATTTATACCTGGATAGACTTAGAAGGACAAGTTCTATCAGAAGGCAAATTCCTGAAGTCTGGGCATCTCCTTGGTAAAGTAAATACAGACATCTTCCAGTTGCAACAACCAGGATGCAAATATCTATTGCAGTTCATTTAAATTTAGTTCATGCAAAGACCTGTCGGTTGCACAGCGACCTTAGCTCAATTTCAGTCGATCATTTCGTTGATGACAGAACTTAGAGTACCGGACAAGACAGATGTTGAAGAGGATTGTTATGATAGTCCCTTGGCTAATGCATCTGTCTGATGTCTGAATGTTGTGTCTCCTTGTGTCTCCTGAGGTCTACTTTTCTTTGGAATGCCCTTCCGCAGATGTCGCACGCAAAGGGCTTGAATCCTGTGTGCTTCCTGCTGTGAGTGATAAGGTTGGACGACTGGCTGAAGGCCTTGCCGCACACGGTGCATTTGTGGGGTTTCTCGCCTGAAAAGAAACACACTGTTAGGATAACTCTAAGTAGAATAGTAAAGTCATTGAGTATTTGCATTCGCAATTCCTTCCATGCAGCTAATCTAGACTCAGCGTTTAAGTTCATGTATACGTTTGCACCTTTTTGCAGAAGTCAACTTAAAAATGTAGGTTTCTTACGTAGCCGATGTCTATTTACAAACAGTTGAAAAGTGTTAGTGGGAGTAGATACATTTTTCTTTTATGTCGATCGAGAAGCAGATGTTATTACGTCTATAGTTGAATGAACATGTAAACATTAGTTTGTGCTAGAATCCTGGTGATAAAGAACATGCACTAGAGGTACTAATGGATAGGAATGGTATTGCAAAATGTATCTTGGTGGAAAGCTGTATTTACATAGGGTTCTCCACCGACTTATTCTCACCAGAGATAAAGGAATTAGTGAGCATTAATGAAAACATTACAGGGAACATTACAGGGAAAAGCAATTCGCTAGTTGTTATTTTCATAGAACAGGTGTCAACTAAACTAAAATGAGTAATGAACAAGGTTGCTGAAGCCATAAGAAAAATTGTCATCGCATTCAAGCATGATTGAAAAACTAATTACGTAAAAATGTATGTGTAGATTCTACTTTTCTTTCGAATGATTTCAAATTCATTTATTATTTTTAATTCTACCCTTTTTGATACTGAAATTTAAAGCATTCCTATAAGCTGGTATTTCAGACAATAATGCGTTCCTAAGAAACTAAGCACTAGGCTATTTTTGTACCCCCCCCCCCCTCTTCTCCAACACACTTCCGATTATACCAACTTTCCCAAACATTCCAATCTCATCCCCCTTAATGTTCCATTTAATGCTTTTGCAGAAAGGTAGCTAGACCAGGCCTCAACTCTTTAAGGGTCGCCAACATGCCATCGGCATTCTCGCCATCTCAATAAAACTAGCTTCTTTCCACCGAGTAATTATGACAGTGCCTTAAAATCGCCTTCCTATGCCATTTGGCCTCATTGCGTGGCCTCTTTGACCTGCAGACCACGTGTGGGGTTAAGTGCAGCCCGGCTCCACGGCAAGAAGCAGCAAATCATTCCTCTTCCTCCTCTCAATAACGGGAAGTGATTCGTAGAGAGAGAGTGGTCCGGCATTAACTGGCCAATCACTGCCATCACCCTATCGTCGGATGGGGATGAGAGTTAGGTTGCTGGATTTGGCGATGAATTGCTTTTTGTGAGGACTATTTGAGGGAAATATTTGCTATCGCTAAAAAGAGCTTTGTAGATATTGAAGTTTGAACAGATACAGAGATTTTGAAATTTTTAGAAGACTATATTTTTGAGCTATCAAAAAATTCGTATTAGAAAAGTTCTTAGGTTTTACTTTTGCAAAATACAACATTTAAAATTTTTTTTTTATTTAGTTAGATTTGATTCTTTTTAGAAAAGCAAATAATTTTTTTAAAACTCTTTTATCAATTTGAAGTTCTGTAAGAATTGAAAATGCTTCCGAAAAATAGTTAAACCTAGTGTATCAGCACACTAAAGGTAGACTGTAGATTACATTAATTTTTATTTTTTTATAAGTAACATTTAAATTACAGTTTGTAAGATACAAATATTTTTAACAGAGTAATATATGTAATATTTATAAATTATTGAAATGAGTATAAATTCATAAATTTTCACAAAAAAAAAAAAAAAAAAAAAAAAAAAACTTAAATTATTAATTCAGTAATATTTTTATACATAAAATAAATTATAATTATATTGTTTCATTTAGCTATTACATAAATTCATAATAATTTTTTTAATGTTCAAACAGATTTGGATTTTCTACGATATATAATCATAAATACAACTTATCGAATAATTTTTTCAAACAAATATGTATTAATAGCAAAATAGAAACATGACTTTCAATCCTATAAAAATAACTTACATGTGTTTATTAATCTAAAAATTCATTATCTTTTTATAACTTTCAAAAATAATCATAATCTGCCAAAAAATACGTTTGATTTACAAAAGAGGACAATTGACTAGCAATTCGGCTGTCCAATTTAAAAACTTACCATCTCATAAAATCAAACACATTTTTTTCCCTTTATAAGCTCTTTTGACTTATACTACACAGACTGTCGTATAATTCAAGCAAAATAATTTATAGTTCTGGAGAATTGGTTCCGGTAAAACCTGATATTTTTTTCCTTAGCAAAATCAGCATGTTTCTGCTTGTTCCTGTAAAATCCGCAAATACTATGTTTTTAAATTCAACAGCTAAATAATTTATCAATATTGAGCATTATTTTAAATCATTCGAAAATTTGTTCCCTACCTATAACTTTGCCAATTACAATTCTGTAAAATAATTATAATCAGCAACCCATTACCTCTACCAAAACATTTCTTCAACATCCCTACTAGAATCCATATCCAAAACTCAAGTCTAATCATTTCAACTTCCCTCTACCTTGGCGGCATTTTCTACCTTTGCCTCGCTTCCATGAATCCAGCAACCCGGACAAACATTGATGCAGGACCATACCTTCCTTCAAGCACCGTAGCCGGACTCCGAAATTCCCATTCCCCATGCATTCTTGATGAGCACCTCTCACGGACGTCTCGGACTTCCATGATTTCAGGGCCCCGCGACGATTTAGTGCCCCGAAGCCCTCGCCAAGCAAGTAGTGGGCCCCGCGGGACGCCCCATTTCTGATTCCCGAATACGGTTTGTTACTGTTATTGATAGCGTTTTCCGAGGCACTTAAACGTTCTTTTATTGTCCGGCGCAGAACGGCATGGAAGAAGGAATTATATTTTGTACTTTAGAGGAAGCATTACTTTGGGCCCCGGGATTTTTTGTTGCCTCTTTTCTTTATGGCTTATTCTTTGGTGCAGTCGGATAGGTGTAAATATTTGAGGGATGGAGGGAATTATGGGCTTTGTTTTCAGACATAAACGAACTTTTTTTTGGGTCTCTGTTGGGAAGTTGAACTTTTTTGGGAGTATTATAGCTATTAGGTCGGTCCATTGGAAGCGTGTATGGTTGTTTTTTAGCTGGAATACATATAGGACCTATTCTGAATTCGAATGGTTTAATTTTGCTGTATATGAATGGAAAAACGGTATTGTTTTGTAATAAAGAGTTGCTTTTATTGCCTTTACGTAATTCCTGACGTACGTGGTATGTATTTAGAGTACGGTCACTGGATTATCGGGTAATTTAACTTAGTTGGAATGGGTCATTTATTCTTGTAAGTTCAGCATAGCGTTTGCTATACAGTTAGTTGTGCTAAGAAAATCATATTATCGTGAGCGTTTACAAATTGCAATTTACTAATTTATTAATGTTTAGTTACAGTGTTTGATGTGACTTATCCTCATATATAAGTACACTTAATTTAGATAGTTTCCCAATGTCTCATACAACTTTTCTGAAAACCAAATGGATTCGCGCCATTTTTATACGTCACTTATTTAGAAAACTTAAGATGGAGGTAATATGAGTGACAAAAATTAATCCACCAATAATGGTGTGACCTTTTTTTGGTATATAAATATTTTCTAACCTCCTTTGATATCCCAAATACGTAATCAAATCTGCCATTGGGATAACGAAACTATTAATTTTTTAAGACAAAAGGTACTTTTTGGAAGATAAAAGTGTTTATTGTATTTAGCATAAAGTTGTGAAGCAAAACCTACAGAAACTTAGAGCAAGTTAAATTCTGGAAATGTTGCGGAAGTCAAAACGTATAATCGAAATTAAAATACTTAAAACGAATGTGTGGTGACGATGTGGGAATTAGAATTTGAAATTTTAATTTTTATTCATATAATGTTATAATATGACTGACATGGTTTTTTTTAATTATGTAAAGTAGTTTTGGTAAAAAAAAAATTGTATAACTCCAGCTATTTCAAGAATAAAAATAAAATACGTTACACTTTTGTGGTAAAACATTTATCACAAGTGGTATGATCTGACATTTTATAAATACTCTTACATGAGACAATCGGCAATGATTTTTTTTGGGAAAGTTCAGTTACAAGCCAACATTAGAAATGCAATAGGAAAATATCAACTTATATAATGGAACGACAGATAATTTAATTTATGAAAGATAAAATAGGTACATTTCAATCATGAAATGGAACGATAGGAAAATGGCGAACCATGATTTGAAATAATGAATCAATTTCAACAAATGGAATGGAACAATAGACAATTTTCAACTTATGATATGGAACAACAAGTAAATTTCAACTTGTGATGTGGGATAATAGGTAAATTTTAACTACCAAAAATAAAATCCAACAACGTGAAAAATACTCGACTGATAGAACGAAACATTGTTGTAAATATAAACTTTCATTTATGTCCTGGAACTTCACAAATGAAAATATAAACCCCGACCCTCCTCAATACACAACACACCCAAATCAGACGCATCCAGCATTCATAAAATTCATCAGCCAACTCCTCCTCCTGGCAAAATCGGAATCACAACCCATTAAAACTCCGGAAGGTCGCTGAATATTCATTAAAAGTCGGCTTCTGGAAAAGGCACCTCCATAATCTCGAAACCCCCTCGCGACTCGCAAAGAGACAACAACAGACGAACGGGCTCTGATTAAAGAGATATATTCTTCTCTGGCAACACTGGAGGACAACACGGCATCAGAGATTGCACCAGGGCGCCTAATTCAATTACTCGAAGTGCTCCTACGCGCCGTGTCCCACAGGTCATATTAGGCGGACGTTTCCAGAACCTTCCAAAATCAAACGATACACCAACACTCTTACACTCCTGCTCGCTAACGAAGCATGAACGCACGCCACGGCAAAATTTAATACGGCGTGGTCCGACAAAATTGTATTACATGATCCTGGACAAATCCCACAGGTATAAAGGGCCAGCTTTTTTTTTATAATGGCGGATGACTTGTCGTATAATGAAGGATCATTAACAGAATTTAATCTTTCGTTTAACCGGAACGAGGTACAGAATCTTTTGCTGGGGTTCGAAAGTATTGACTTTTGAAAGGGGGAGGGGACGATAAAAAACAATTAGGTTTACTCCTTTTCCTTTTCGCAAATGACATTAAGTGCTGAAAAGCTTTTCGCTGAGCTATTAGACGCCGGAATCCATTAGTTGAGGCGGTATGTCCACTTATATATTTTTTGTGTGTCGAGTGTTAATTTCGCAGATGGTTGGTCTTTGATCTTGTGAGAGATTCCGTAATGGGACTCGGTGCTTCGTAGTGACTTGCCGCTTTTCTGGGATAATGGGAATATCGGTGAATATCGCTTTAAGGAAATGAAATAAAAATGTGCGTTGGAAGTTTTCGGGGCAGTGGATGAGTTTTGGATGTCATAAATAAGTGGCGTTGGTTCGTGTTTAATTTGATTTTTATGTCTTTCCCAAGAGGTTGATGAAAAGGAAACTTTATTCCAAATGAAAATCGAATTGAGATAAGCGAAAAGCTTTTACGGAAAAAGAAATAATGTAGCTCATCAAACCTCAAATAAAATTAGCTGGTATTTGCATGCCTTTGAAAGAGTTGTGTCGCGATCTAATTGAAATGTGTTTATATGATCTATTGCAAGGATATATAAAGGAGACCACTTTTCGAAAATTATCTAGACTTTGAATTCAAATATATATATATATATATATATATATATATATATATATATATATATATATATATATATATATATATATATATATATATATATATATATATATATATATATATATATATATATATATATATATATATATATATATATATATATATATATATATATATATATATATATAAATGAAAATATTTTTCATGCCTGCTTATTTTATTTTTTATAGTTTGCATCATAAATATATACACACAGGGAGATCAAATCAAAAATCCTTCATTTCAACAGTCTATTAAAAAACTATTCGCGGTATGTTGGTGGCATTAAGCAAAACTGGCTGCTGAATTCTTAGATTTTGAAGAAAATTCTTATTTTCTGATAATCCGGACAGCAGTTTCGAATGTCGAGGTCGAATTGCTTGGCCGTCGAGATTTTCAGACGTTACTTTTCTGGATTTCTTCTATTGGGACAACGTTAAAGACAAAAACTACTCAAGGAACATCCGTGATGTTGAAGACCTTGTCCCTCAATAACCACTGCTATTGTTACTGTGTCTACGGAAATGCTTCTGCGAACTTGGCTGGAACTGGACTACCGACTGGATGTGGATATCATCAGGGCTACTAAGAAAGCCTACGCGTAGAAGTGCATTGATTTTTTTCAAAAAACTTCGAGTCTAGTTATCTAATTTTCCATTTTTGTGTTGCTTTTTATTTTTCTGGTAAGTTAGCGGCCTCTCAAAATTAGAAGCGTTTGATTCGGACACCCCTAATTTTTCATCAACAAATACGCAAGACCAGGTACGATGCTTTGCTGCCATTGTGATGCAATGCTTTGTATTTAAGAAAAGACATTTATACTGAACTTTTGGCTTGTCAAATTACAAGTATTTAAATGCCAAGAATTAAATTCTAAGTTTTTTTAATTTGGAAACAAATGAGAAACATGACATTTCATCAGAGTTGGGCGGTATAGAATTTCAAAGCAATGTTGAATATGTTTATCGATACAATAGAGCCTATTTCCATTTAAAGCTAAGCACTTATGATAGTTGGGGAATCTTTATAGATAAACAACTGGATAGACTGCTCCATTGTCAATGCAAAGAGAAAAACGCGCCGGGGATTGCGAAGCTGGTGGGATGATTAACCAATCACAGTTCACTTTTATAGTAAGATGGGAATGCGAAAAACCTTGTAAAGTGTTAGAGCATATATATTTTTTGCACATTATTACTAATTAAGGTCTACTATTTACATTTCTGCTGGGTACAACCCAAAATTTTATTTTCAATCTTCAGCAATCAGTATTTTTTTCCCCTCCAATTGCATCTGACAACGGCTTCATTTTCCCAGCGTTAAGTAGTCTATCCAGTTGTTTATCTATATCGATGAGTTGGGGACGATAAAGTAAAGGTATTGTAGCAATAATTTGTGAATTTCTCTCCTCTGCGTAAGCCAGACCAGTCTAGTAATCTAATTATCATCAAGCTTGTATGATGCGCTTTGATAAGACGCATTGCGGAAACATTCCACGTATTAAAGCTTTTCGTCACTTGAAACTGTTCTAAATGTGGGATGAGTAATTTAACTACTACAGTTCATTAAGAACCTCATTTTAAATATGAAAATTAAGTGCCATATTAGCATTAACGGCAAAGTATATTATACTTTCAACTAAAGGTAAACTCTGAGTTGTATGCTTTTTAATTTGAATGTATCTGTACAACTGCACACTAATGGTATGCCATTCTTCTACATATGCCCTTCATTGTACACTTTGTAATTCACTTTGCGTCTGTGTTGGTTTACTTATCATTATGTTACATAAAGATGTAACTTTGATGTGAATTTCATGTGCCTACAAAGCTCCCATGGTAATCAATTCTTTGAGTATAAGTAGGCATTATTCTTCAAAGAATTGATACCCACAATGGCTCAATTCCTCGAAATTTTCAATTGTAACATCAAAATTACATTGATCAGATTTTTCTGGCACAATTTTATAGTTGTCTTTTAAATACTTTTTATGCAGCAGAACAAACCACCTGTGTGTGTGTGAGCATTATTCTTCAAAGAAATGATCCCCACAATGATCCAATTTCCTCGAAATTTGCACTTGCAACAATCATCACATCAACATTACATTGATAAGGTTTTTCCTACACCATCTCATAGTTGTCTTTTAAATGCTTTTTATTCAAAATAGCAAACCACATGTGTGTATGTAGGCATTATTCCTCAAACAATTGATATCTTAATACCTACAATGATCCAATTTCCTCGAAATATTAACTGTTCCAACAATTATGATCAACATTAAATTGATCAAGTTGTTCCTAACTTACAGTTGTCTTTTAAATGTATTTTTTTAAAGAGCAAACCACCTGTGTGTATGAAGGAATTACTTCTCAAAGATTTCATACTCATAACGACCCAATTTCCTCGAAATGCAAAAGTTATAACATCAATACTGCATTGATCAGACTTTTCCTACTATACTTCATAGTTGTCTTTAAAATACTTTTTAAACAACATAGCAAACCACCTGTACGTATGTAGGCAATATTCATTAAAGAATTGATACCCACAATGATTGACACTTGCAACAGTTGTAACATCAACATTATATTAGGTTAAAAAATTTAAATGCATTTAATTCTTTTTAATTACTTTTTAAATTTTTTGTAACTAATGAGTAAAATAATAGAATTATTTCTTGTTTATTTCATATCAATTTAATACTTTTTAAAGAAGCCGATACAAGAATTTTTGTTTGCAAGAAAATTGCTGATCTTTCATGTAATTTCTAGAAAATGTAGGCTCTTTCTAAAATGTTTGAAAAGGTATAAAAAGCCTACAGAGATGGTTTGTTTGGGATCTTTTTTAGTTAGGATATTTGCTATGTGTTTATGTTTTTGTGGTTCCTGTTCTTTAGTTTGTGCTCTGTAAAGGTGTGTTATATGCTGAAATATAATTGTGAATATAAGAATTCAGCCCTCATTATTAGTGCACACTCTACACGATTTCTGCAGAGATTTTGACATGGATTAAACTACGAAAGTAAGTTTATTCAGTCTCTTTTTTTGGATTACTCGAAACCAGGACTTGGTGAAAGAAGTTGTTTAGTGTAATTTGTTTAGATTTGAACCTGCTTATGTCTGGTAGACATTCTTTTTAGTTTAGTTTTCTAAATGTTAGGATATATTTTGTAGCTTCTGATAACGCGCGGATAATTACGTTTTCAGATATATATTGAGATTTCTTTCCCTAACAACAGCTATTAGTTATCTTTTAAATACTTTTACGCAATATAGCAACCCACCTGTGTGTATGTAGGTATGCTTCTTCATATCAGACTTCTGGTGGAACCTCTTCCCGCAGTACTGGCACGGGTACGGTCTCGTGTCTGAATGTATGAGAAGGTGTGTGGACAGCGTCGACGACCTCTTGAAAGTCTTCCCGCACTGCTTGCACTCGAATGTCCTCTCGGCGGTGTGCACTGCCCTGTGCTGCGAGAGCGAGACTTCGTGTCCGAATGTCTTGGAGCAGAGTTCGCATGCGAAGGGGCGGCGCCCGGAGTGGGATCGACGGGAGTGGACTTCGAGACCGTGGGGCGTTGAGAACATCTTGTCGCATTTGACGCAGGAGAAGACGTCGCTTGTGGAACCTGGGTGGTGGGGAGGGGCTTTGTTTGGAGGGAGGAGACCGTCTGGAAGAACAAAGAATTGGTGTTATTTCTAATGGAATGGATATTATTTGTCTTTAAATTTTACCACAAGCAATTGATGGGCGCAAAAGATTTTAGAAGAACGTTATTAATTGTCTCCTCATCGCAAACGACATATTTAGTGGTTTGAAATCCTATCTAAAAGTTTTTCGATTGGGGTGAGGGTGCTGTTACCCCCCCCCCCCCCGTGAACTTTGGACTGAATAAAAGTATACTAAAAGCATTTTAAATTAACAATCAGACTTCGAATCAACAGAAAACTCCTTTTGATGGCTAATTACTTAATAGAGGTTAAAAATTGAATTTAGAACATTAAATTATATACACTATGGATAAGAAAATCCTACAGAACTAAACCCTTTTAGCTCAATGTTTATTACAAAAGTCTAGTTAGATCTGGTATATCAAAAATGGCGCCGTGGGTAGAACATCTACAATATATACGCAATGAACAATTCCCGAATTTTTTAAAAACGAGTGAAATTAGTACATATTTATGAAGAGTTTCTTTCTGATTCCAAATATTTAAACAAAACTTCTTTAAAAAAATTAGTTATTTAAATATTAAGAAAAGAAAATGTCCAAAAACCCAGCCAAAACCAGTCCGATCAAAACAGTCTACAAAATTCGTGACGTAAAGAATTCCCTTCGTTTCTATGGTTATCGTGAGATTTCTGCCAAATAGCTATCGTTAAAAAAGTTGGCGTTAGTAGACCATTGCCACATTCCGTATAGGTTATTGCGTGATTTGTGAGATACTTGCAAATCTAGTTTCCGCTGATCGCAAATTAAAAAAGAAGAAAAAGCGCATTGAGCAGAAATTTTTATGTTTTGGCCTTTTCGAAACATTCAGAATATAATTTAAAAAAAAAAAAAAAAAATGCGGGAATCGTCTATTGCAGCAGTTTAAGGCCACAGCGCGACCTGGTGTTACACTTCTCATTCAGCTGATTTTTGATTTGGAAGAATTTTGTATTGATTTTTCAAGATTTTTATATCGTAAATTGAGGCATGATGATGTAGCTAATTTCGCAACAGTTTTTTTTTTTTAAAGAAGAGATTGGTTGAAGAATATAGAAATATCGCTTTTTTTAAGTAAGAAAGAGAAGTGTCCAGTGCAAAAGCCTGTCTAAAAAATTCTGGAACATTTTACAAATCGTTTGTATTTTAGCCCATTTGAATTAGCCTGCAGGATACATGTGGCAGAACTTATCCCGGGTGATAAAAATAATCTAAAACTACCTGTTCACTACTTTACATTAAACAAAAATTTCTTATAATACTATAATATTTGAGTCAATTCTTGACCGTTATACAAAACAGTTTAGAAAGTATATTGTTTACAAATAAATTTAAAAATAGACAACGCATAAATTATATGCATTGAACAACATAAAAATAATAAAATGCGTTTGCTCAAACTATATTTAATTATTGTATTTTGTACAAATGAATGTCTAAAATCTTATATACTTTATTCTTCTCTGTATATTATATATCTTTAAAATTATAGCCAAACTGTCATAATTATTTCTCTACCTGGTTAGATAGAAATTTTTACGTTGGTGACATTCAAATGTACAGTTGTCCCCAACCAAAGCCTAGGCTATTAGAATTTATTCCAATTTACATTACTGGTCTAAAATAATTCTATTACAGACAGTTTACCTGAATCAGTCACTGTTGACGAAATTTTCTGCCATCAAATGACATAAATCGGCGTATATGATTAGAGGGTAACTAGATTTTCAATAATTAAATTCTTTCAACGCTGGTTATGTTTCAAGTTAGCTCCCATTTTAAAATCGCCAATAGAATGAGTTCCTCTGGAAATGATTTAAATCAGGGACATTGAACAAATTATCACTAATTTGGTTCTAGTACAGAATCGGGAATAAGATTCAGCTTCAGTTAATTACAAATGGTCAGTGCATAATTTCATTCGTTATCTTTGGGCGTAAATGTAATATATTAGCGCAATCCTGCTATACAAATCCTACATATTTGGTTGCATTATAAATATTGATGATATCCATTACGAAGTAATGGATTACTTATAACTTAATGCTCGAGAACTCTGTGCCATTTGGGCAATCAAAGTAGTGCACAATTTATCCTTTCGATACTGAATTGTTTCAGGAAAGATATTCACTATCTGTTGAACTATTTCTGGACCAATTTTAGGAATCTGGAAAATCACATCATTCGTTTGTTCGGAAAAATATTTTCATAACCCAAAGTGTTTTATTTTTACGTTTCTACCTCTGCCGTACTGAAAACAATGCATATTCTTAAGGTATACATATACCTTAGGAATCGCGAAATTTGACTCAAGTCTGCGTTTTTGTTTTTTGGTTTTAAAATATTCCCGAATTCATTACCATTAAAATGATACCATTTTCTTTCTGAGACTCAGATTATTTTTTAAATTACAGTAGGTTTTGTGAACCTGTTTTGTATCACGTTCATTAGTGTAGTAAACTTTAAACGCGTTTTCTGAAGAATGACATTTTGGTATTATATATCTTTACGCCAACGGTCATAACTTCATAATAAATTGTC
>OZ021726.1:12464907-12477407 GCA_963978545.1 Linyphia triangularis
AGGGCAATTTGTTTGGGAGTTATGCTGACTACAGACAGACAGACAGATATTTTTTCTAAGTCACTTTCTTGAGTTCAGGATGTTCCAAAACATGGTGAAATGCAAAAAATTGAAATTTTTTTTTGACCGAATGCTATACTTTCATTACCCTATATATACATATGGGTAATTGAAATTAAAAATGGATTTATGTGCTACTAACAAGGGGACCTTACGGTCTCGGAAATTCAGATCGGGATGAGACTCGGCAGATTGGTAGTATACCTTAAGGATATCCTCACAGTAAAGCAATAACGCTCACTAGCCAGAAGATTCCGAGAAAACAGGCTCTAAAGTGTTACGCGCAGCTTGTATACCAGTAGAGATTTTAATTCTGCAACTCCCGGTGGCTAAGTGGTCAGCGTTCTGGGTTTCCGTAAGGGCAATCTGGGTTCAATACCTCGTTAGGTAATTTTTTTTTGTCCACTTACAAAGTAACTGTTACAGCTAACTGAAATTTGAATTAAAGATAATATTTTATTTTTAAATACGTAATGTGTTTTAATGAAGGTACATTAAAACTCTATTTACTGTTTACACAAACAAGTGATTATAAATTTTGAAATATTATAAGCTGTAGAGAAATAAATGATTTTCGCAATAAATATAAAGAACCAGTTTCTATATGGAAGAGTAGGAATGTTGTCCTATTGTACATAAGCAGGAAGTCAGAAATTTTCAAAACCCTAACCGTACTTATCGAACAATTGTTCTACCCCTACCCAACTCACTTTATAAATTAAAAAAATATAAATACAACACGTGGTATCGAACCCAGCACGCTGACCACTTAGCCACCAGGGAGCTGCAGAGCAAAAATCTCTACTAGTATATAAGCTGTGTATAACACTTTAGAGCCTGTTTTCTCGGAATCTTCTGACTAATGCGCTTTATTGCTTTACTGTGTGGATACCCTTAAGGTACATTAATAATCTGCCGAGTCTCATCCCGATCTGAATTTCCGTGACAGTAAGGTCCCCTTGTAAGTTATGAGGAACCTGATAAGCGATACTGAACTATTACTTATATGCGTCGCATGCAGAAAACTAATTGCTGAGATTAATTGTTTAGTGAGAATTTGAAATGATAACTGCAATGCAACGTGGTCAAAACAAGAGAGTAAAATTTTAAGGTATACATTCAAGAGCAATTCTATCCGTTAGTGTTACCTGTGAAGAATCGTAGATGCAGAGGATGTCGGTGGTGGAGGTGGATGTAGGAGGGAGGGGAAGAAGAGCGGATGCGCCCGGATGTCGGCTGGCCACAGTCCGAGTCCGGCCAGTGAACGGAAGTCCGGCATGGGGCTGGGTACACATCCGAGATCTCCTTTCGGTACCAGTCTTCCGGATTCTTGCACACTGGTGATGTCCACTTTTCCACCTGAAAGAGAGGTGATTTGTTGAAATGGATGAAAGCTAGAGGTCGGCAATATATCGATATGACGGTATTTTTATCGATATTTTTAAAAAATATATCGATTGTAAGAAAATCGATGCAGGTCACCGATATATCGATATTTTCAAACTTTTTTAGTTTTTTGATGATCGTTTTGTAGTTTCATGTGTTTTTTCGATTTTGTTTATTCCCTTTTCAAAAACCTCAAAACTTAAGTTTGGACTTGGCTGAGAGACAGTTAAAATGGCACCCTAACCAAAAAGAAAACATAATGTAATGGAAAGATAAGATCATCTATTAGTAGTCATTAACATAGTGCCGTTTCTGTTGCCACCGTATGCCTGGAATTTGCTTCTAATTTTAAATATTAAAAACATCTCTATCAGCAAAATATTCGGTAATCTACTTTTCAAAATTATTCTTCTTTAAAAATAAATGTGAATTTATACATTGACATTCAAATGTATTTTACTTATTCTGATTGATAATATAATTTATTTATAAAAATAATTTTCATACTTTATTTATAAAAACAATTTTCATAATTTATTTATAAAAATAATTTTCATAATTTATTTATAAAAATAATTTTCATAATTTTTTTATAAAAATAATTTTCATAATTTATTTATAAAAATAATTTTCATAATTTATTTATAAAAATAATTTTCATAATTTATTTATTAAAACAATTTTGTCATGAATTCATGAAAAGTAGAAATTTGCCCCGAAAAACTTCGTTTCTGGCAAATTGAAAATCAAATAAAAAAAAAATCATGTATCGAAATATCGATATTTTTTCCATGCAACGATATAGTATCGATATTTATTTTGATCTATATTTCCGACCTCTAATGAAAGCACCAAGTTCGATAAGAGTGGAGGCAAGACATTGTAGTTAACATTGGGTGGCATTACCTGATCTGCCTGGGACTTGTAAGGGGATATAAAAATAATTAATAGTTTAAAAAACTAAAAAATACGCTTTAATAGAAAAGTGAACTAAAAAGTAGAAAATAATTTTAAATAAGTTTGAAATAAGAATAGAGTGATTAACAAGAAATATTTATTTTATCGTAAAAAAGCGTGGGGTGCTTTTTAAGATATTTTCATAATGGCTCTACTCTTACCAACATTTGTCATTAAATATTTTTAACTATTGACATCAAGCACCCCACGCTTTTTTACGATAAAATAAATATTTCTTGTTAATCACTCTATTCTTATTTCAAACTTATTTAAAATTATTTTCTACTTTTTAGTTCACTTTTCTATTAAAGCGTATTTTTTAGTTTTTTAAACTATTAATTATTTTCTACTTTTTAGTTTGGTTTTCTATTAAAGTGTGTTTTTTAGTTTTTAAACTATTAATTATTTTTTCTGTAAACTCTAATTTTTTTTCAGTTAGTGTACAAAACTATCCAGTTGTTTCTGCCAATAGTCACATGCTTGTCTCAAATTTAAGTCATGTCTATGCCTTAGTACACACCGTATTACTTGGCACAAAACACTACCATGTCTCTGAATATGAAAAATCACTAATCCTGAAGATCCTGGTAAGGATAATGCGACTAAAAAAAACACGCTTTGTATAACTGTCGTTCAAACGACAAATCTTTCAAACGGCACACCAGGGTTCGATTTCGGAGAAGGTTGGTTGGTAGGAATTTAACGGCGCAAGGGCAACACGAGTTAATCCTTGTGATAAAGCGACAAACTTATTGAATTATTGAATTATCATCGGTCCTTAATAAGTATGCCAAATTTCGAGTTAATCCGACGTTTTGAAGGGGGTCAAAATCATGTTCAAAGATTACGTTACATACTAACATACATACATACGTCTGAAGCTAATAAAAACTTCTGAAGTATTAAAAAGATAAAAGATTGATTGACTCTGATAAAATATTTGTGAATTCAAAAATAAACTTGCTCTAAAAGTGTTAAATTAATTATAGTTAAAAGGTTTCCATAATTCACCATTGAGCCAAATGAAAGCCATCTATTAATGTGCCTACCAATTTGAAGATATTCTGACAGGCGGATTTGTTTCATTAAACCGACTATAGGTGTCACTGGTTAAGGTATACATATACAATTAAGATGATTTTCTTTAAATTTTTAGGTTATAATTTCAAATTTTTTGGTAGTATATCAGAATTAAAAATGAGGCATTTTTACAAATAAACTTTTTTTTCCCGTCAATTTTTAATGAACTAATTGCAATTAAAGTGACTAATTAGGACATTATTAGAACATTCATAAATAAACTTGTAATTAACTTAGAGGTATGATTTTTATTGCAAATAAAAGATACTATATTGACGCATGTTCCTATGGAGAATTTTGAATTTGGCTTCAATATTTATTTAGTAATATGTTTTAAAATAAAAAGTTAACAAAATACATAGTTTTTAACAAAAAATTAAGATTAAAATGTGCATAAAAAATGTGTTTATTACAATATATATCAGATTCTCATTAGGAAACACATTCACTACTATTGTCTACAAAACAAAATTAAAAGTTTGTAAATCGGACCATTTATTATGAAGTTATGACCATTGGCGTAAAGTCATATAACACCAAAATGCCATTCTTCAGAAAACGCGTTTAAAGTTTACTATTCTAATGAGCGTGATACAAAACATGTTCACAAAACCCACTGTAATTTAAAAGTAATTTGAGTCTCAGAAAGAAAATGGTATCATTTTAATGGTAATGAATTCGGGAATATTTTAAAAACAAAAAACAAAAACGCAGACTAAAGTTGCAGTAGGTAAAAAATTAACGAAAAGGATATGTTATTGGCTGTTAGAATTTGAAAACTACACAAACCAAGTTGATAATTCATGATTTTGTTTTTTATTCAATTCGTCATTACTCGAACAAACAGTTTGTCGACAATATTTGTACCCACTTCAGCTATACAATTAAACATAATAACATTTGGTATTTGTGGTGTTTCATTTCTTATTCTTATAATTGCAAAATAATACAATTTTATTAAAAATTAGAACATGGTTTATATTTACTTAAAAAAAAAATTATCTTCGAATTTTTAAATTTGCAAGGCTATTTCTATTCAAGGAGCAGTATTTGGTCTCCGTATTTTCTTAAATTTGTTGAATAATTGAGAGGATTTGTACAAGTTTACAAACATAGAGTTCATTTGGCAATAGGCTTGTGATACAAAAATATCAACTTTACATTAAACGAGATTAAAACTTTAAGGTTTGCATTGCATTCTAATTTTCGCTTACAAATTATTCCACTTTTTATGTCAAATTTTAAAACTAAAATAATGGTAGCTTCTAAAGCAACCTCTTTTGGTCAATTTTTGAATTTGAATTATGATTATATTTTTGATTTTTAAATTGAATACCAAACGATTTTCCTATTCCTTTTTAAATTCGATTTTGTTGAAATTGTAGGTTTTTTTGTTCAATATTTGTATTAACATAGAAGTACATTTCTAAAGTTCGGAATATTCATTTTTTGAACTAAACAAATGTTTTAAACTTGGGTTGCTGTGATTTTTGTTTTCTGTGGATTTCCGTTAGCTGGGTTTTCAAATATCAAAACTGATTAAGTTCAAGCTTATTTTATGGTATCGTATTTCATAAACTCTCTTGTCAAAGTATTAAGCACTAAGAAATTATTTCATTTTCATTAAAACGCCGCATATTAAATACAAAAGAGAATTATGAAAACATAATTATACACTAAAAATACTATTTTTGATGCCAAAATAACTTCCAAACTTAAAGTTCAGATTCAGAAACAGTGGCTTAAAAACAAAACACAAGGTTTGCTTACCATCGGAAACGATTTTAATTCATCCTACTCTCTACCATCTCCACTTTCAAAAATGAACAGATACGATGGCAGTTGTGACTTATAATTTATTCAACTATTTGACTGACTGGTGAGAATTTTAGGATTTTCTTTTTCTCTATAGATGTAAATCCGGACAGTGTCTTCTAAAAGAGATCTCTTAAAATGTTCCTTCCATTAAATACGGCCCACCTGACGACTGTGTGGTTAGCGCTCTAACCTTGCATGTCAAAGGTGTCCGGTTCGTGTCTAGGCACTTTAGGCATGGACGTTGTAGTATGGAATATAGAGGTCGGAAATATCGATCAAAATAAACATCGATACTATATCGTTGCATAGAAAATATCGATAAAATATCGATATATCGATACATTTTTTTTTTTTTTTTTTTTTTTTGATTTTCAATTTTGCCAGAAACGAAGTTTTTGGGGGCAAATTTTTACTTTTCGTGAATCTCTGCCAAATTGTTTTAGTAAATAAATTATAAAAATCATTTTAATAAATAAATTATAAAAATTGTTTTAGTAAATATAGTATAAAAATTATTTTAATAATTAAATTACAGAAATTGTATAATAAATAAATTATAAAAATTGTTTAATAAATAAATTATATTATCAATCAGAATAAATAAAATACATTTGGATGTCAATGCATAAATTCACATTTATTTTTAAAGAAGAAATTTTTAAAAGTAGTTTATTACATATTTTGCTGATAGAGATATTTTTAATATTTAAAATTAGTCCAGGCACACGCTGGCAACAGAAACGGCTCTATGTTTAGACTACTAATAAATTATCTTATCGTTCCATTACATTATGTTTTCTTCTTGGTTAGGGTGCCATTTTAACTGTCTCTCAGCCAAGTCCAAACTTTAGTTTTGAAGTTTTTGAAAAGGGAGTAAAGAAAATAAAAAAAAAAAACATGGAACTATAAAACGATCATCAAAAAATTAAAAATGTTTGAAAATATCGATGTATCGGTGACTTATATCGATATTTTTGTAAATATATCGTCGTATCGATATATCGCCGACCTCTTATGGAATAAGCATTAGGTCTCGGCCTGATTAGCCGTTATTGGGCAGAAAAATAAATCGTTGAGCCTACAAACCAACCAACTATTAAATAGTGGCTATCCTCAATAATCCAAATGATACTTTTGATGTTTTGGCCTCATCGTGTAACTCTTGCCCCATGAAAAATCCATACAACAAACCCAAAATATCTCTTCCAGTCCCCAGACCTCCCTCCTAACCCCCCTTCACCAAGTGTCGATAGCACAAACTCCAAGCGAGCATCGTAATCTAATTGTCAGAGCCCATCGGGGGATTTATAACCCCTATTCGAGACCTTCCCCCCTCCCCTATTATTCCCCTGGGTCCCCGCCGCAGAAACGATACACTGATTCGGTGACTAAATTCAATAATTGGGTTTGGCAACCCCCCCTTTGTTCACCTGTGTCCCTTATGTCGGCCGCTGTAACCGTACCCGGGTTTCAATGGTTACGAAGTGTGTATTTTAAAGTGGGTGTAAAAAAATCTCTCGCGGCTTAAAAGGGCTTGAAAATATGGGGAGGTTAAATAGGGTATTAGAAGGGGGGTTGGGTTTTGAACGGGGGGGGGGGGGGTGTCTGTCGTAAATATGAACTCTTGAATGAGGTGTGGTGATGGGAAGGATCGTTCTGAAAGCGATTGGGAGGAATTTCTTATGGGCGGGGAGTTAAATTTTGATTTTTACTTTTAATGTCAGAGTTTTGTATTACTGTTTTATGTTGCATGTGCATTTTGAGACTCAGAAAATGTTTAAAGTTTAATTTGATAATTTAATGAAAAAATATATAGAATTGACGCCAATTTTTAATATTTAGGGATTGTATTAAGTTTAGTGGTGGTCTTATGAAAAGAAAATTTATATTTGTGACTTGTGAAAAAAAATTTGCACTACCATTTTTTTTCCATACCATGAATATTTCATGTAAAGAAATGTGAATACAGTGTTGGGAAAAATCATAGGGCCAGTTGGAAAAAAAAATAGCTGTAATAGAAAGTTATGCTCGAAGGAAATTTACATTCATTATTATTAGGTTTATTATTATGGCAAAAATTTCAAAAAAAGAAGGAAAAAAAAATTTGTTTGGAGAATCAAAATATTGATCCTAATTTCTTCTAACAAGTGTGGAATATAATAAGGCAAATACTTTTAGTCCGAGAGGCGACTGCAATTTTTGGACCCCATCGAACACCATTCTGAATTTTTTATACAAATTAGAGAAAAGTGAGTAGATTACGAATCCACTGATCTGCCGTGGCAAAAATGGCCGAAACTGGTCAAAAATTGACTTTCAATAAATTGAACTGAATCCGATTACCAAATGCGCCATAACTTGCCAAATAATGAGCATTTTTTATTTTTTTATTTGCTAACCCTCACTCTTTAATTTTCAATTAAGAAGGTTGCAGACGATTCGGATGTGTGGCTATGACTTACTTGCATCTTTCACAAATGAGCCAAATTGGCAAAAACAATACGTCCCTGATGACGTAACTGATGTCGCCAATTTGGCTTACTTTTAAAAGACACAAGTTTTCAGAGCCATAGATCAGAAATCGTTTGCGCTTTTTCGCATTGAAAATCAAAATGCATTGGTTTGCCAGACGAAAAAGTTTGTTCTCTTTTTGACTAGTTATGACATATTTGGCAATCGGATTTTAGTTCATCTCATTCCAAGTCAATTTTTTATCAGTTTCGGCCATTTTTGCCACGGCAGACCAGTGGATTCGTAATCTACTAACTTTTCGCCAATTTCTATAAAAAAATTCAGAATGATGTTCGATGTGGTCCAAAAATTGCAGTTGCCTCTCGGACTATAACCAAACTTACCATAATATATGCAAGCAGTGGCATTCATTAGCGGAGAGGATGCAAGAGGTGACAGTTTCCCTTTTGCTATATGA
Source organism: Linyphia triangularis (assembly GCA_963978545.1). Lineage (NCBI taxonomy): Eukaryota > Metazoa > Arthropoda > Arachnida > Araneae > Linyphiidae > Linyphia > Linyphia triangularis. The sequence goes on from OZ021726.1 coordinate 12,473,138, forward strand.
TTTTGACAGCAAAATCGTGTTAATTTACACAGTTTTTCCCACTATTTCCCCAAATCGCCTCTTTTATGAACTCCCAATAATCACTCACCGTTCGGATGCGCTGTGTCGGTAACTGTAGGTGGTGGTGGAGCCAGTAGATGTGGCGTGAGGAAAGGGAAGAGAGGGAAGCTGGACTCGAACGTGGCGACTGACTTGAACGCGGGCAGTCCGTACCACAGACCTGGGTAGCAGGGTGCTCCGACACTGCGGATGGGCCTGCCCTCGTCATCGTCGGAACGACGGGGCACGGGAGGTGAGGGTGGTGGGAAAGGGGGAGGGCTGTCTACACCTGAAAGAGAAAAAAAAGGATTATGGTTAGTGATATTGAGATGTGTGAAGTGTGTGTAGAGAAAAATGTGTATATCTTATTTATTGAGTGCAACGATATTTGCATTTTCGTTGAAAATTTAACATACTATCTGGACTTAACATAATATTCGATGTGGACCTAAGCAAATATATTGTTGCGTGGATGGGTTCGAAAGATTTGAAGCCAAAGCAGATCAAAACTTTCAGAAATTTATTCTAATATCACTCTTCACAGATTCCTTTACAACTCCAGAACTTCTCGTTCTAGTAGACACAATACAGCTCTTTTCACAACAATAGAGCACAAAACAGCAGTTAAAAACTTGACAACACAACTGCTCAAATCGTTGCAAAAGACAATGGAATACAGTTCGCTTTAGAACTCTCTGAATGCTCACTGAGACTCAGTAATTCCAGTCAACTAACTAGTCAACTAATTCAGTGACTCAAAATCACGGACTCATCTCACGGCCGGCCTTATATAGGGGAGGCGAACATACTTGAAAATTCTAGAGGTAGATATTTGAAGAACTTTCCAGATCGTAGGCGAAAAGTCCTATACATGTGCATGGGGACCGAAAATGTCGTCAAATGGTCGCCAAGTTTGGCGACATTTGGTGATTTCTCGACAAATTTGGAGACAAAAATTAGTCGCCAATTTGGCGAGATTGCCATTACCATAATGAATAAATAATGAACCATAATACCATAATGAATAAATTCCCTGCTCATTGTAAAACTCGCTTCCCAGCGTTACTTCTGTAAAACTCGTTATCAAGCATTGAGAGACATTGCGGGGAAGCAAACTAACGACGAACTATTGCACTGCCTTATACGAAATGTACATAAATTTTTCTTTTTACAAAATTAACACTACGAAATATTTACAAATATACAAAAATTCGTAACAATATACATGTGGATGTAAGATCTTAAAAATTCATAGTTTAAGAACATTTTACCTGGATCTAAAACATATTTAAAAACAATTAATAAAATTAAAACAGAGAATTGAGGAATAATGAATTCGTCATTTCAACCGTATTCACACACAACAAATCGATTGTAAAAGTAACTGTCACTACAAAGCCACTTCAACACACGTTTGTACTTTTGTATGTGAGGTCTTGACTCCAAGCATGTATAATTTGGTGAATTTTATTGACTGGAATTTTTCTCTGTTGAGACTGATAAGGAAAAAAAAATCAGCCAATTTGGAGTGTTTTTTAAGCAAAAATCTTGACTTGTGAATTTTATTGACTAGAATTTTTCTGTGTTGAGACTGATAAGGTAAAAAAAAAAAAAAAAAAAAAAAATCAGCCAATTTGGAGTGTTTCTTAAGCAAAAATCTTGACTTGTGAATTTTATTGACTGGAATTTTTCTCTGTTGAGACTGATAAGGAAAAAAAAAATCAGCCAATTTGGAGTGTTTCTTAAGCAAAAATCTTGACTTGTGAATTTTATTGACTAGAATTTTTCTCTGTTGAGACTGATAAGGAAAAAAAAAAATCAGCCAATTTGGAGTGTTTCTTAAGCAAAAATCTTGACTTGTGAATTTTATTGACTAGAATTTTTCTCTGTTGAGACTGATAAGGAAAAAAAAAAATCAGCCAATTTGGAGTGTTTCTTAAGCAAAAATCTTGACTTGTGAATTTTATTGACTGGAATTTTTCTCTGTTGAGACTGATAAGGAAAAAAAAAATCAGCCAATTTGGAGTGTTTTTTAAGCAAAAATCTTGACTTGTGAATTTTATTGACTAGAATTTTTCTGTGTTGAGACTGATAAGGTAAAAAAAAAAAAAAAAAAAATCAGCCAATTTGGAGTGTTTCTTAAGCAAAAATCTTGCCTTATGAATTTTATTGACTGGAATTTTTCTCTGTTGAGACTGATAAGGTATTAAAAAAAAAAAAAAAAAAAAAAATTGGAGTGTTTTTTAAGCAAAAATCTTAGCAGGTTTGGAAAGTTGATGACAAATCTTGTCACCGCATATAAAATCCCATTTCGATGTTTATATTTACCGTCAAGATGTGAACTTTTCATTAAGTCACTACTATTTATATTTACACTCTAAACCCTCTTCTTTTGAACTCTTAAACGCTTCCAACTTCTTGTTGAATTTAATGTAATTCTACTATACTAAACTTCAACTTAACTAGACATCACTTAGACGGTAGATCGTCACAGTGCTCATAGGCATTTAATCCATTTTGGCGGGGTGAAAGCATAATGTTCGCCAAACCACAACCCTATAGAGAACAAAAGGCTATAAGGTTTGGCGAGAATTATGTCTTCACTCAGCCAAAATGGATTAAATGCCTATGAGCACTGTGACGATCTATCGTCTAAGTGATGTCTAGTTAAGTTGAAGTTTAGTATAGTGTCGTCAAGGTCTCCCTACTGATACATGCATAACTTAGGATATATTTCACCACTTCTGGTTCTCCCAGTTAAACTTTTATGTGATAAATCGATTAACCGGGTTAACGCGATAAGACTCCTCATTCGAAATATCACCCGTGTCTGTCTTTAGCTGTTGTAGCTTTATTTGGGAATACTCAGACGGATGGGTAGAGTTTTTGCATAAGCTTCTACATACGTTTCGGTAGTGTAAAAGCTAAAATATCAACGCCACGATTTAATTATCTAAAATATTTTTAGACTCAAAAATTGAATGAAATGCCATAAACCTTTGATTTTCTCATGGCACTGTATTAATTTAAACGCTTTGAGAGAAATCGGGACTTTGAAATCATCTTCAATGAACAATTCATGCATTTTATTATTATTTTTATTATTCAATTCTATATGTTTCGAAAAGGCCATAAACACAAAAATTTCTGCCCCAATGCGCTTTTTTTTTTTTTTTTTTTTTTTTTTTTTAAATTGGCGATCAAAGTTACCATGCTAGATGTCGGCCAGAAAATGATTCACTCCGTTGGCATTGAATGTGACGACATAGCTTTGCAAACATCTTGGCTTTAAATACAGCAGCGGAAACCAGATTTGCCAATTTCTCGCAAATCACGTCAACCTGTACGGAATTTGACAATGGTCTACCAACGCCAACTATTTCAACGTCAACTATTTGGCAGAAATCTCACGATAATCATAGAAACTGTAGAAACAATTGACGTCATGGATATTGCCGAGTGTTTTGACTGGACTGGTTTTGGCATGATTTTGAGGCAATAACTAAAGCTTTTCTTAATAACTAAATAAATAATTGTTTTAAAGAACTCTTGTTTAAATATTTGGAATCAGAAAGAAATTCTTCATAAATATCAACTAATTTCACTCGTTTTTAAATAATGCGGGAATTGTACATTGTCTACCAAACACCGAAGCCAAACACACGCCAACTATTTGGCAGAAACCTCACGATAACCTGGTTACTTAGAAACGAAAGGATGCAGTGACGTCACAGCTATAGCGGATCGTTTTGATCGGACTGTGTTTGATGGCATTTTCTTTTGCTAATATTTAAATAACTGATTTTTTAAAGAATTTTTATTTGAATATTTGGAATCAGAAAGAAATTCTTCATAAATATAAACTAATTTCAATCGTTTTTAAAAAATGCAGGAATTGTCCATTGTTGAATGGCAGAAGACAAGCTTACTTATATTTAGAAGCTTGCTAGAGATAATTATATATAAAGATATAAAGCCATGATGGATTCTTAGAAGATTGTAAACACATCCATGTGTTTGCATATAAAGAGAAATAAGCTTGTGCTGCCATCTAACGATTGAAGAACGAACTTCATAGAAGTGGATTTCAAAGTCTCAATGGGTCTCAAAGCGTTTAAATTAACACAGTACGATAAAAAAAAGTGACAGGACTTAGTCCCGTCAGTAAATAAAGGGTTAAAATCCAATAAGTTGTGTTCTATTAATAAAACAAGTGTTTTTTAATTAGACG